>VZRH01007268.1:0-19718 GCA_013397555.1 Urocynchramus pylzowi | reverse complement strand
CTGGCGGGACGGGGGAGTTGGCACCCCGAGGCCTCGGCTCTCGCCTCTTGTGTGGAAGGAGCTGCGTGTATGGAAGGAGCCGTGTATGTGTGTACACCACGCCTCCGAATGTTCCAGGTTCTGCGAGCGAACCCCCTGGCAGCCCCGCTGCCGGCCGGATCAAAGGCCCGGCCCGTGCCCTGTGTGGCGGGCCCAGCGCGGGCTGTGAGCTGGACACTAGTGCTCGGTGCTCACCAACAGATGGTGCCTGTGTGAAGTTTTCAGATCACGAGGAGAGGCTGTCTGGAAGCAACGGGGAGGAGGATGAGGATGATGTCGAAGCAGCTCTGAAGAAGGAGGTTGGCCAGATCCGTGCCTCGACGGAGCAGAAGCTGCGGAGGTTCCAGTCGGTGGAGAGTGGTGCCAACAATGTGGTCTTCATCAGGACCCAGGGCATAGGTGGGACTTCTGCTGATACTTGTTGGAACCCAGGACATCTCTCTGACAGTCCTGGATGGTCCGAGTCCCAGCCAGGGGACTTTGAAGCCCTGGCAGGGGGGTCGGAGACCCTGGCATGCAGCCAAAGACCCCTGTGGTTTTGAGTTTGACCCATGGAACAAATCACCACCTTTGTATGAGGAATTGGAAGTCACAAGAGTTTAAGCAGTATAGTGGTAGTAGTTGTAGGGTGAAAAAAGAAATTTTAGGATTTTGTACATGGGGGTTTAAGGTTCTAAGATGGAGGAATTAGGGCGTGCCCTGTCCTCCTTCTTTCTTCATCCTAATGTCCATCTTTCTAGGTGGTGTTGGCATTCTTAGATTGGTTCAGAGTAGAAAGTCACTGTCTAACATAGGTGATAGGGATTGGAACATAATTGTAAATATCGAATACGTAGTTTATAGTATAAAAGACAGCACCAGCCCCGTGGGAGGGCAGCGTGCCTCTGACTGACCTGCTGAACAGACCTCGGCAGCTCAGACAGAAAATGTTTTTAGATAAGAAATAATAAACAGCCTTGAGACTGACAGCCGAAGTCTTCTGACTCCTTCTTCGACAGCTGGGTTGGGAAAAAGAGACTTTTTACCACACCTCGGGGTCATCTTGACCAGAGGAGATCCCGAGAACACTGAGTAATGCAAACTGCTCTCAGCACTGATAGTAAAAGGCCACAGAGCGTGGCTTCCAAGTAACACGTGTATATCAAACAAATACCCTTTGGCCATGCCACTGAATTTTGCTGTTAGTTAAGAAGCTAAAGGTAGAAGAAACTGCTTTGACGAAATAGTCTTTGATTCTCTAGTTTTGGTATTGTAAAACAACGCTTTACATAAAAGGATTTGAGGCTGACAGCAGTGCAGCCAAGTTCCCAGCTTATTATTTAGAAGGGGAAGAGGAGAGATAATGCCTTCAACTTGTTGCTCATACCCAACTGTTTTTCTTGTAGAACCTGAGAACCTGGTGCACCATATACTAAAGGATATGCACACCACTAAAAAGAGGAAAACAAGAGTCATTCTGCGCATGCTGCCCATTTCTGGAACTTGTAAGGCTTTTATGGAAGATATGAAAAAATACACAGAAACGTTTTTTAAGCCTTGGTTTAAAGCCCCTAACAAGGGTACTTTTCAGATTGTTTACAAAGCTCGTAATAACAGCCATATGAGTAGGGAAGAAGTAATTAAGGAACTGGCAGGTATGTATGGATTTCACATGAAACAGAATAAGTTTGCATGCACAACATGGGTCAGACTATTAAAAGAGGTTGTAATGGACATACATATTTTTTGCTTAAAACCTCTATGTTGAATTATAAAAGCTTCTCTAAGACTTAAAAAAAGCTTGACATTAGTATTTCTTGTTGGTGTTGATGACTTAAGAGACTATAAGCAGAAGAGAGAACAATGTTGAATATAATTTGCAGTATCAGTTATATGTGTTTTGAAATGACTGCTATTAGGCTTTCTCTATGGATGCTGTATTAAAATAATAATGTTACTATTTCTGTTCAATATTTGACTCATATAAAAGCTCCACCTTACTTGAGTATTTCATTGAATGGATAAAAATTAAGAGAGAAGAGGCAAGATCCCCCTCAGTTATAGCCAGTTATTTTTGTAATTGCTTAAAATCACGGAATAGAGCAGGACTCTTAGAATGTACCACCAGTAGGACTGAAGAAACTGAAAAATTATCTCACTGCAGTGTCTGAGAAACAACACATGCTTATGCTCTTAAACAGTTTTCCCAGCATCTTTTAAATTGCATCTTCTTTTACAGGAATTGTGGGCAGCCTCAATCCAGAAAACAAGGTTGATCTTAATAATCCACAATACACAATTGTGGTGGAAATAATAAAAACCGTCTGTTGCTTAAGTGTGGTGAGGGACTATGTTCTATTCAGAAAATACAATCTACAGGAGGTGGTGAAGAGCAACAAAGAAGATGCACAACAAAGCCCATCAAGTCTGACAGAAGGACAGAATTCAGAGGCAGTTAAAGCAGAAACTGAGGAGCAGGAGATGAGCTCTAAAGAAGTAAAAGAAGAGAACAAGAATCAAAGTGGAATGATTCTGAGCCCAAGGGAATGATGTTCTGACAGTGTAGAAAATGGGATATAAGGGAAAGGTAAATGTAATCCAAACATATAAGAAAAGTTGCCCTAGAGTTCTGAAAGGGTGTTGGAATGAGGAGAGGGGTTTTGTTTTGAAGTCCTGGTTTTAAAATCCACATATATAAGAATTTTAGTGCTTGTTGCAAGTGGAACTGACGTTTCAGCAGATGTAAGAGTGCTCAAGAGTGCATCACCTTTCTGGTGAAGCTTGCTGTCCTCCTGCAGCTTTGTTCTGCATTTCCTGTACCTGGCACATGAAACGGGGGTCTGTGCATGTATATGTAGATGTGGCCACCCTGACTTTATGGACTCTCCTTTGTTATATATGGAGGCTACAGAAGCCAAAAGGCAGCACAGAAGCAGCTCTGAGCAGTTACTGTCAGAGAGAGATCTGGAAAAGAGTTGGTTGCAGAGGGTTTTGGGAAGAAAGTGAGCTGACAGCTGCAGAACTTGGTAACATTTTTCTGTGTGAACAACAGAATGAAGTAAATCTGATAATTTGATGGAGGAATTTATACATATATTTATATATACACCCAGATATGCTGTCTTGACTTAAATGAAAAGAACTGCTATATATGTAAATGCTTGAATATTATGAGATGATTTAAAGACTGGACTGGTTTAGAACAACAGAAGTATAGTGCAGGCATTGCAGATGATTTTATCAAAAACTACATGTGTGTTTACAATAGCTGTGTATGCAGCACTTACTGGTTTATAGTAAATGCTGTAATCACTGAAGGGAATCCTTTTGAGTCATTCCCTGCAGATAGCCTTTTGCTGCTCTTTTCAAAGACTCAATCCTTGGGGGATTTTATAAAGTGTTTCTGTTGTTTGTTTGGTTTTTTTTTTAAGACTCAAAGTTTGAATTTAAATACTGATTGGAAGCTTTTTATGAAAGAAGCTCTTCATTATACCATACTAGATAAGGGGAATTAAATTTTAATTTTTGGTACAGTTTTAACTTTTTGGTATTAATTTTGTTTCACATTGAAATTAATGCTAGTGAATCTTTCTGTTGTCTTGTTGCAGTGGACTGTCCCTGTGACTCCTAAAAACCAACCAAAACCAGTGCAGCTATAACTTGCTTTCCAACAGGGTTTTGAGTATGCCTTGTGTAGAACTTTCTAGCTTTAGTATTTCATTTCTGGCATAAAAGCCTGTGTGTTGCTAATGGGAAAATACTTATCTTGAAGAACACAATTTGTTACTTGTCTTGGTTTAATGAAAAGGATGTGTTCAAGTCTCTCTCATAATTTGTATTTTCCTCTTCTTTCAAAATTGTTTCAGAAGTTGGAAAATGAAGATGACTTTATTTCCCTAGTCCTGTCTCCGTTGCAGCCCATTTATTAAAACTCTGCTTTCTTATGTTCTGTGGTGTTTTCTTTAAATTTTTGAAGATATTTGTGTGTGGATTAAAACCATCAATGTCTGAGTCTCACAAAGGAAAGAACCATCTGGGACCAGACACAAAGGCCAGCTGTGAATGTTTATTGGTGGATGATGTTGGTAATCATGATTCATGACAGCCTACTTAACTTCTAAGGACAAAACTCAGGGGTAATTACTGGGATTTTTTTGTTTTCTTTCCTCCTCTCTCTCATTGACCTGTCTGCCTACAGGGCTTACAGTTTACTTCTGATTTTTCACAGCTTGCTCTTACTGAACATTCATTGTTTAGACATTAATTCCCTGGCTTTTCTGCTGTGCCATCACTTTTGGGCTCAGTGGTTCCTCCACGGTCAGATGGTGCTTCAATGTTTCGAATTCAAACCTTCATGGACAAACTATAAGATATTATTATGTTCTCACTTACATGAAAAGCCAAATAATTGCTGTCACTGTCAGTACTGAGGAAAGATGTTACAGTGCCCAAACATCAGCTGAAGAGGTGATACATTGATGGTGGAATGTGGCGTACTTAATTTGTCCTAATGCTGCCTTGAAACTCAAGGATCATCCCTTGGTATGAAACCCTGGCCCTGAGATTCACTCTTCCCCTTGTGCTAGATTAAAACTCAGATTGGCTTGAGAAACTTGAGGATAATTTCTTTTAAGAACAATCCAGTCTCACAGCCTTGGTGTTTTCCAGTACTGACTTGCCTTTCTTGAGAGTCACAGCTGTGTAATTAAAATATGAATTTACATGTAATTCAGTTCATTTATCATTTCAGTCATGAAATACAGTAGGGGAGAGCTTTAAGTAACACCAGTAACGGCCACTGATTGGAAACAGCTGGTAATATCTGTGCCCAAAAGAAACAATGCTGCAAAATCCTTCCTGTATTATATTCTTATTCAAAGAGCAATCACCCTGTGGTTATGCTGTCTTAAAACAGCTAATCCTGTAAACCTAAGAGGCTTAGTTTTGTGGCTTGCTTGGAAAACAACATGAAATATGAGTAACTGTTCATTGTGGGCATGGTGTTCTTACATTTAAGACTGCTTTTGGATCAAACTCTGGCGTGGAATGTACAAAACCAGATGAAAAATGCTGTGCCAGGACTACTGTTGGCTTGGCATGCAAACACTGCCCACTCCTGCAAGGTTATGTGTGGGCAGTCTGCTTCCCCAGCCCAGCCGTGTCCTGGGGCTGGCTGGTGGCTCCTGCTGCCCAGGAGGTCCCACTCCAGAGCCCCAGAGCCTCCTGGCCAGGTCAGCGCTCAGCTGAGGACATGGGCAGCAGGAAGTCAGGGCAGTTATCCTGCCAGGTAGGCAGGCTGCCAGTGATCTGTCTAGAGGATTCCCAAAGACAATAAGTTGATTTTACAGTACCGTTTTTAGCCTTTCATAGTGAAGAGCTATTCACAGTAGCCTTATTATCATTAAGTTTTAGGAATATGGAATAATTTGTATAGAATATTTGTCTTTTAGAGAGTAAATATGCCACAGCTGTCAATAGGAGTCATTCCTGCCCGCTTTTCTGTGTTGTATGGTCTTCTATAACAAATCTATACATCATAAGGCTACTTATTTTACAATTAGCAGTTTGGCTATTCCTTAATATTGCTTCTATATATAAAAAAAGAGACTAAATTGCCTCTTCTCCTACCCCCTTAGAGGTATCTCATTCATTAATGAGACACAAGTGTACAAGGGTATTCAAACATAAGGAAATTTCCACTGGAGATAACTCTAACAAGGTTTAGGTAGAAAGCACTTGAGCAAATGGCTGAAGTTCAGCCACTCAGCCTGAAAGCCTGCTGCTTTCAGACACAATTAGCTTTGTTTTCAGAGACTGGCACTTGGATGCAGCCAAGTCCACCACAGGAGAAAGAGAATGGATAATAAAACACACCTGGCCTTCAAAGCCAGGAATTGATAGCAAATGTTGGCTGCTGTCAGTTGTGTTGTCCCTGGGATGATGATAACACCTGAAAGTGCAATAAAAACAGAAATGTATTAGGTATTTCTCCCTTTCAGTCCTGATCACTTCACAGCTTTTCCTGATTAGTTGACTACCAGCAACATTCAATCCAGAAACGAGAAGGTGGTAAAACAAGTCTTACGCATCTGAACTTGAATAGAGATGTGCACCCTTGAAGTACAAAATAGTTCCTTTGCTACGGGCACAGTGAAAGTAGGATGCATAACTTCGGGGCAGAAAATACTGGCAGCTTTAACTTGAGTTTGTCACAGTTAAACTGATTTAACACAAGCCACAGAAAATGAAAGAAAAATTATGAAGTTAGTTACATCAGTTGTTAGAGACTACCCCAGTCTCCCCTTTGATTGTCAAATATTCAAGCAAGGAAGTCAAATAAGAAATATAATTGTTAAATTAATTGTTAACTTCTGGCATAGAAGGTAATAAATAATCTACAGACCGCTAGGAATTACATAATTCACCTGTTTGAATACAAGCCATGCTCAGCTGCCACCACTCTGGGATTCGAGGTAGAATCACTAAAACTTGGTCTCCTCTTTGCAGGCTGCATGGCCTAGAGAGCAGACTGACCACTTTTTGGGACATGAAACCCAGCTCTTCAAAGCTCCATTTAATTTCATCTCCTTTTCCATTTCTGCTCCTAAAGAAATAAAGTCTCAACTATCCTCTGGTTTCAGTAGTGCAAGCTCAGATCCAATTAAGATTAATGTAATGGACACAGCATTTTGTGCATTTGTTTTGTATTTTTGACCTCAGACAATAATGAGCTTTGTAGCTGGAAAGCAAAGGAATATCCATTTCAGTGCTCAAGGGTGTGAAGGGGGCAAGATCCACCTGCAGAACCCTCCTGGCACAAGCCTGGGATTTGTGTTTATTAGCCAGTTGATAACACTTAGTTGTCCTGAAAGATCATGTGAACAATTTTACTCCACAGCACATTTGCTGTTTTCCCAGGCTCCTGCTACCAGCAGATATGTTTATGGGTAGTGTGCATAGTGGGTTTACAGCAGAACCAGGAAAATCTGAGATAAATAACCCTGTGCTTTGCTTTCCTCTCTGCCCACCCCTCGCCCCCAGTTCAGTTCACTGGTGTATTTGTGCTCAATACAGCCTTCGTCATAGAATTCAGCTACTGCTTATATCTTCTGAATCAAGTGCTGTAGCAGCATGGTGTGAAGTGCAAGGGCTACAGAGAGGTAACAAGAAATGTGAGATGTGACCTAGCAGGGATGATCTAAACCTCTGCTGTTCCCATAACCTTGGAACAGCTTGACTGTTATGGAAATATCTCACAGTCTGAACTGACACCTCAGCCCAGGAAATCCTTGATTATATTTAATCCTGAAACTCTATGCAACCCAGTACTGGCTATACCTGGAAGTCTGATCACCAACAATATTAAAAAACATTCTCACAAAATAATATTTGGCACAGAGTTACACATATTGTGGCTTTCAGTAAAAGCACTGCAAATACAAAAATAAGGACTAATCAATTTTTCCCTCTTCTATCACTATTTTCAAAAACCTTTTGTCCCATGTACATTTAAAGTTATAGAGAATATACTGCTTTAGAAATATATCAAAGCAGCAGAACAGCAATGTGTATCTCCCACCCTTATTCAGAAGGCTGTCCTCTTAAGACTGACAGGAAACAGGATAGAATACACAACATGGAATACACAAAAGTCCAGGATGAGCATGTTCTAGTGAGGAGCTCAGCAGCAAAGAGCACCACTCTATGTCTCTCAGTTTTCTTCCTCTGAATGTTCCCAGAGATCAACTTTGATAGTTATTGAACAAACCCCAACTTGTCTGGACAGGGAAATAACAACACAACTTAGCAGTTTCATTACAAATTGTGCTCCTTTTCTGTGGCAAGCCTGCAAATTTAAAAGCTTCAGGCTCTTTTTAGGATTTAGCTGGCAGGTAGAATATCATTCCCAGTGCCCAACAAAAAGAGTAAGTTCTGTTTTAGAGAAACAAGCAATATCAGTTGGTTGACTCAGTAATTCTTCAAGTCAGTAGTGCAGGACAAACACACACCACTGAAACTGAGCACAACCTTGGTAGCACCTGAGGGGCTTTGGGGCTTTGTGTGTTTGATTGAAACCCTGGGCAGTGTGACAAAGCAAAGGCTCCTGCCCACACATCAAACAGAAATGTTTTGACTCACCAGTTTGTTTCTTCCTTTTTTCCTGGTCAGGTTCAGGTTATCATTGCAAAACTGCAAAAACACATTGGAAAGTCTGTCTGACCCCATGTGCAGACTGAGCAGGCTGTGCTGCAGCAGAGAGGAAACCTCCTGAACAAGCCCTTCCCTGCTGGAATGGACAATTTGTGCCACTACCAGGGCTCAGGGAAAAGTCCAGCCAGGTCTGTTTAAAGCCCAATACCAAAAACCTAGGACCATGTTGCAGGATTATACTTTTAAATTTGCTTTACAATTAATTACTTTCAAAGTTCACAATTAGATTATATTTAAAAATTTATTACTTACATAAAATAAATGGATTACTTTAAAAACCTGATCACTTCAAAGTGGACTACTTTTCCAAAAAGTATTCACATTTGAAATCTGAATGCACTTAAAAAGAATCAGATACTGAAATTGTGAGCAGATTACATTTTTCAATGTTTTTTCAATTGCACTTAAAGATCTAATCCAATTTCTTGTTATTCTGTCCAAAAATGGATTACATTTAAAATACAACATTACATTTAAAATATCCAACATGTTTTCCTTCTGTTTTGACTGAATGAAAGAGAGAAAAATTAATCTCTCAGAACAAAGCTGTAATACAGGAAAAGGGAAGGGAAGTTTAAAACCTTGCTACAGCCAGGTTTGAGCACAACCTTATTTTGTTCACTTTTCTTCTGGTAGAATCACATTAAACAAACTACTTGCTCCCATGAGGGATTTAATTTTCTACACTCACTAGAAGCCTGTGGGATTGTGTTTGAAGATTTTTTGGATTTTAAGGACTGTAAAGGAACCCATTAACAAATTAGCAGCTGCTGAACTCTGTTGCTCTGCCACAGCTGATGGATGCTCAGACAGGGATGGTGAGTTCTGGTCTGAATCTTAAATCTAACACTTGAGCATGATGGCCAAACTTGGCAAATTAGCCCTGCTCTGACTGATCTTTTCAATAATAAACCCTTTTCAAACAGATAAGCTTACATGTATTTAATTTATAAATTGTGTTCATTTTTTATTCTTACAGGATGGCTATTTACACCTAGATCAAGTAACTCAAGAAGAGTTATTTTTATATCAACAATCTGAAATCCTTTTGAATAACTAAACCCAAACTCATCTAAAGGCTGCTCTGTCTTTCATTAAAGCTTAACTCCAACTTTTGGTATTGTGGGAAGGGAGATGAAGTTGTAGATCACTTATAAAATGCTCCGCTCAATGGACTGGCTAAAATAACTCATGCAAAGTCATAAAAATCACAATCCAGAAAATCTGAAGGACCAAGTTCCAAACCCATTCTGGAAATGTATTAAGCATTCCAAGACACAAAACTAAGCATTAACTTTCTTATTAATGCAAGCACAGCAATTTTATGTGCCAAATGCATACAAAACCCATATATTAATACACACCATATATATATATATATATGTGCAACATTAAGCACATACTTTCTACCACTTACTAATTTCTCATTATGCATAATAGCATCATTTATTAAAGGATTATTTCTCACATACTGAACATAATTTCAATTCTAATTTCATTTACCTCAGAGGGGTTTTTAAAGCAAAAGATGAGATCTTATGTTCATATCTATTTCAGAATACTTCCAGCCTTGCATTAAGAATTCCACTCCTGGCTAGTGCTTGGAAGAGACAAGACACTTTCAAAAGAAAGGATACCTACACATGGTTCTCATTCTACCACCAAAAATGTGGATTTTGAACCTATCCAATAAAACTGCTAATCCCCCATCTGTAACAATGTAACAATGCATTTTTAGGACTTTTACTGCCACTATCCAGTGGAACCAGAAAAGATGTTTTTTTTCCAACCTCTTCATAATGTTGCATTTTTGGAACCCATGTAGTGACCATACCAGTCACCATGTCCTTTCCATAAGCTTTGGATGTCAGGGTAAACTTTCAGGAAATAGTGAATCAAAATGTAGTTGACCTAAAATACCTTTTCAAATGTGGGCATTATCTTTTTTTATTGTCTCTCAAGAATAACATCAAATAGAAGCTGGGCTGCAAGAGGGATGGTGAGGATGTCTCAAAGGGAAAGGCTATTGAAGTTGTCTATTGAAAATTTTATTTTTCACCCAGAATAACACAATTCAGTCAGGTACTGACATTGGAAAGTCTGCAAGCAGGCACAAATATCACATCTTGATGTTACCTGTAGTTTTTTGATGCTCGGCACTTAACAAAAAGAGATCAGAATGATGGCAGCTGTAGTAGTGAAATGTATACAGTGCTAATGAAATGAAAGAAGTTCTGGTAAATTCCAAACAATGCTATATCTGTCCCCACTCTTTGTCTCTTAATTCATTCCTCTTGATCTTCCCAGTGACTGTCTTTGGCAGCTCTTTGACAAATTCCACCTAGATAAAATAAAGAGTGAAAGCAATGTAGCATGTTCTACAGAGTTGGTTTTCCAAGACACTCCAAGCATATGTGGAAAACTGAGAGGACTCCCATCAGTAAGAGCTGCTTGCCTCAAATCCAAGCGAAACCAAAGACAACATTGTGCCGCTTGTGAAACCATCTCTGTGGCTGCCTAGATGGCCAAATATCTGTACAGCTGCCTCTCAGCTGACCAAACTGAATACATGAATGTTATCAGAGGTCAGAGATGGTCAGGTCTGAATGGTATCAGAGGTTAGAAACGAATGACAGAAACAAAGTAAAGGATGTTACAGCCCCAAAGTCTTTAATGCTTCTTAGTTCTGTGAGTTCTGCTCAAGTTACCTAAGGCACTGGAGTAGCTCTTTTCCTGTTGTGCTGGGATTACTAAGAAACACCAAGTGTATCCTCTTGGACTTGTGTCAATTTATTAGTTGTGATGATCAGCAGATAAAAACTTATTCACATTCAGTCATATGCTACCTTAAAGGCACAGGCAAGTACTTGTTTGAAGGTTAAAGGCAAAATGGAGAATTCTCAGTGTGAGTCTGATTACATTTAGATCTAATTGGGATATACAAAACCTAGAAAATTTTGAGAAGTTTGAACAAGTACTTTACACAAATGCATGAAAAACAATCTAAACTAATGTTATTTAGGAAAGGTCTTCTGGAACCAGTGATCTAGATGAATCTTTACTGCTGTCTCTTTCAAGTCAATCAAGAAAATCTAAATGGTAATTCTCCTGAGATTTAGGGAAGGGTGTCCTGTTTTAAAGTTTCTCCTCAGAAATATTTACCTTTCTAGGGTATTTATATGGAGCAGTAGTTTTCTTGACATGGTCCTGCAAGTCACGAATTAAGCTCTTCAGGTCAGTGGAGGAAAAGATTGGGGACAGAACCACAAATGCTTTCACGACCTGTAAGGTAAAATTAACAAAAGTGATCTGATATCATCTGTTTTTTAAGGGCTGATGTGCAGTTACCAGTGAGCAGTGCTGCTCAGAGTCACAACAGTCAGGAGGAAAAGAGAAACCAGCACATGGTAAGAAGTGATTGTGCCCAGCTTCTGCATGTGTATGTGCAGAAGGGAAAGTTTAAAGGAGTTTTTGTGCCCTCAGTACAAATAAGAGCCTTTTCCCTTTCTTCTCAGCAGCAGCCAAGGGGAAGGGACAATAAAATGAGTGGAGTTGTCTCTGAAGCTAAGAGACGTTTTGTTTCTCTCAGAAGTTCACACTGAGGACAGTAAGCACTGTTATCTTGGCACAAAATTGTGCATTCACCACACCTGCCGCCCATGTCTAATGCTTAGGCAATTGCAGTAGAACTTTGGCTACACTAAAAGTCATAAATGACAATTTAAGTGTACAGATAAAAGCTTAAGAACAAGGGCAAAGTAAACATCACAGTAGTGTTCTCCACAGAGAAGACCTTGGGCTGAAAAGAAACTCAGAAGAGCAAAGGCATGTAAATGGGAAGGGATTTTGCTTGTCAGCCCCACTAGGATTATACATGATGGAAGTGCTTAGGGACATGGTGTATTTGTAGTCCTGACAGTGCTGGGTTCATGGTTGGATTCAATGATCTCAGAGGTATTTTCCAACCTAAACAATTCCATGATTCTAAGATGACATTATTGCCTAAAAGCTGTAAGGTTTTCAGTAAAGTAGAAATTCCTTGATATCATTATATATTTGGACAAATCATTGCTTTCCCCCCTCCATTCAGCATCATTACCTCTCCTCTGAGGGGGTCAGGACTGCTGACAACAGCTGTTTCTACCACAGCTGGGTGCTCCATCAGGGCACTCTCTACTTCAAATGGCCCGATGCGATATCTAGGTAAGGAAAAATAAAAATGAGGTTTGGCTCTAATTTTTTTGTCTGGAAAAAACAGTACCAAATGTTTTTAAATTTTCATGTTGAACTAAAAAAACAAAGCCAGAACATATCAATAACCAGCTACAGAAGTTTTAGGCAAAATGGGACAGCTGGCTGGGTTAGAAGTAGGAGCATTTCATAGAGGTCTTTGTGGCAGAGGACTGCTGGGGCTGTGGATACTTCTCCATCTATCCTCTCTCCTTGGGGCTCTTAGTCTGGAGCTCCATCCCACCCTCTAGCTGGGGTCTGCAGCAGCAGCCTGTGCCACGTTATGGAATCACATCATACAATATCAAGTTCTTTCCTTTCAACATGTTAAAAATAAATTGTTTCAAAAGCTCTTTGAATCCAATAGAGTTCAATTTTAGTCAAAAAATAAACTATATAAACATCCCTCCTTTGCCAACTGAAGTCTTCATTCTTTGTTGAAACACTTGAGATGTTGCAGGGGAAATGGATCCAGTATCATCACAGAGATGGTACTGCAGGTCTGTGAAAAGCTAATAATAACAGCAAGTATTTCAAAGTCAAGAGATCAATAAATTTCTGTCACAGGATTATGATGTCAGAAGCTCACGTGTAAGAATGTACATGTGAGAATATACAATGGCAGGTTTAGAATGGGTGTGTGCAGACTAACCCTGAAGAAATGATGATGTCATCGTCTCTGCCAATAAACTGGAAATATCCCTCTTCATCCATAGTCCCTCTGTCTCCAGTGACATAAAAATCCCCACGTTCACTTTCTGCAGTTTTCTTAGGGTTATCCTTAAAGTGGTTTACAAGCAGTAGTTTAGATTTTGAGCATGCATTAGCTATACATTATGCTACAGCACACATAACATCAAATGCACTGGAACTTAATTTTTCAGTCCAGGATGTACTGATATTGTTACAAGATACAATAAAAGAGGTTAAAATTTATTTATATTCTTTAAGAAACAATTTAACTCAATCCTAAATTTTTTTTCTTTCCTTTTCTAACACCCATCAATTCAAATAAACAAATTACTCTGGTAATAAATAATAAAATGGTGAAAAATGTTCAGCCTTTAAGACCACTATGCAATTGGAGAGCTTTTGGGGAGATTGGTAATGGTGGTGAGGAATAAAATAAAGTTCTTACTAAATATTCAGAGAAAAAACCAAGTGGCCTTATAGGCTTGCTTCTGATAGCAATTTCCCCCTGTTGTCCTGGAGGCAGGATATTGGCATTTTTGTCTATGATCTAGAATAAAAACAGTTCTTATTTTAGTCCAATGGAAAAACAAACTTCAAATGCAAATACAACCAAACAAAACATCCCCTATGACAGAATCTAAAGAGTAGTCAACAAACCTGAACATCATAAAGGGGAGCTGCTTTCCCCATTGATCCACGTTTAATCTTCATTCCTTTAAAAACAGAGCAGATTACTCCCTGTAAAAATCAAAATCAATCAAATCACAATCATTTTTTAAAAATTGCTACACTCACACTTAATTCATTAAATGTAGTTTCTAGATTTATTCTTAAGTAAGGAATTAAGATTCATAGGATCCTATATGTCAGTGCTGTATGGTACTGATAAGCAAAATCATAAAACTCCCTGAAATAATCCTGTTCCATTCTCTGTGGAAAATTCATGTCCACTGCTAAACAGTCTTCTTCCCTTAGATTCAAACTCTGCCCTCTTGACTGACACTGTTACTTGGAATTAGCTTAAGGGCATTTGTGGAAATATTACAGCACATTCTCTCCCAAACCCTCATGTTTCTGGCAGGTTCTGTGAGGAGAGCCATGAGAGGGAGTTCTTTCAGAGGTTACCAGAGAAGGGAATTACTGAAACATTCACAGAAATGTGAAGGAGGAAACAGACTGTGTTCTTACAAAACAAACCTTACAGCAAAAAGAAATTCCAAAGATTTAATAGGCTACTGTCCCTACAGATGTACCATTTCAGTCTGGCCATATACTTCATGGATGTCCAGCCCAGTCTGGCTCTTCCACTGCTCCATGACTTCTGGGTTGAGTGGTTCCCCTCCACTCATGCAGTGCTTCAGGTTCATGAATTTGTATCTTTGCAGGGAGTTAAAAACAAGAAAGGCAATACTTAAATCTAGAGGGGGAGACCAGGAGCACGCAAGGGTGAACACCATGGGAGAGCTGTTTACTGGGAGAGTTAGTGCCGCAAAGTGGGAAAATCAGAGGGGCCCTGATCCTTCTGCTCCCGATACAACAAGGATATCACTCTGTGCTCAACACTCTCCATAAGTAGCAGTCAGAGTTAAACATGTGAAAAATAAAATTTCTGCTGAAGTCAGCTGGGATTATAAATGACCAAATACTGATCTGCTGAGCCAGGGCCCTGATTGCTGACCCTCTGCAACAGGCCAAGCGAGAAAGTTCAAGAGGGAAGGAAGGAACAATGACAGGCAGTGAGACCTGGAACAGGGGGTGAGGTACAACTGCCACAACAAATAATTCCCTCACAGTTATGCTGACAAACACTTTCTAGGATGAAGTCTTTCCCAAAGTCTGGACAATTAATGTGGTAGACAAAAATTATGACAAAGTATTTAACAGACTCTCAGTTTCATACTCACAAGTACAAGAGCATAAGTCTCAAATTTCTGAAGAAAAACATCAAGTTTCTCTGATCAGAAACCTTAGCAAAGCTCAAATTTTGCATGATAGTCTTCTCATGAAGGATATTTTAAACAAAATTATTGCCCTATTTTGGGTCAAGCAGTTAGATATAGAAGTTAACTAAGTTTAGTTAGAGTAAATTAAACATTACTAAATAATTTTTTTACGTACTTGGACAGATCATTTTGCACCAGCATGCGGAACAATGTTGGAGCACCGACTAGGGCATCAATTGGGAATCTACAGAGAGTCTAGAGGGTTACACAATAAGAAGGACATGTGAAACTCAGACAAAAAACTGCCTTTGGAATGTACAGTAAACAGGTGACACAGAAAGGAAAAGTACATTTGTCCCCTATGTAAAAGCACCACACCCTCTATTGGGTGAGGAACCCTCCTGCAAATTGGTGCAATATGCAGAAATTGTAGATTTGATTACAAGAATCCCATGCTAACGCATCTACCTGACACCAGGACCCACAGTCTGGGGCACGGCCAGAATAGTTCCTCCTCTGTCTACATCACAGGGAAGTATTCACTTTCATCTTGGCTGGGGCAGGCACAGAAACACTTCATTTCTGCATTAATATCCACTGATACTATTTCCACAGTCACTAGAGTGAATGGTAGGCATTTAATGCTGCTTTTGGATGACTTTTGTTCACATACTCACCAGCTATGAGCAAAATGTATGAATGGATTTCATGTTTGTTCCCTTCTGTATACATTAAAAATGAAAGTAGGGCTTTACACAACAAGTACAATATCTCAAACACTACTATAAACACAACCCTCATGAAATCTATGGATGCTGTCAAGAACTGCTTTTGGCATGCTTTCTGCAGAGGAACATTTCCATGAGTTTTCCTCTTACATTTAGGATGACTTCTGAGTTGGTCTGTGGTAGGTTATGTATAAAGATGCATGATCCAAAAACCCAAGGATCAAAAAAGGATGCTATTGAAGTTAGTATCCATCCTGTGTCTGCAGTGTTCCATATCATCTGAGAGGGAGTCAAATCCAACCAGTACCTGACAGAAAAAAAAACAAAAAACAAAAAAAACCCCAAAACCAAATCAAACCAACCCCCCACCCCCCCCCCAAAAAAAAAAAAGAGATAACAAAATATACCCAGAAAGAGGGTAAGAGATATTAATTAGAAGATTGAGACACTGGGGTTATCCTAGTCCCTAGCAATTTGATGGGGTTTTTACTCTGATTTCAAAGGGAGAAAGGCTGGGGATGTACACTGGTATTTCTTATTCAGTAATTTTTTACAAGAGCTCTACTATGCAGCTTCAATTATCTTATGTTCAACCAGGCCTAACTCTTTCATACCTTTCACTTAAAAGGGGTCTGAAACCAAGACTACCCTGGGAATGTTGAGTCATCTTTGGAGAACCTGTAGTTCCACTGGTAAAGAAGATAATCATTGGGTCTTGAATCCTTGTTTTGATGCAGGAATGGTCAGCAGATTGGTTTCTGTAAAAAGCAGAATGTAATTATAACTTCAATGGTTGTAGTTGATGTAAACAAGCGCTTGTGGGATCAGGTCTGCTTTGTCCTCGACTGACTGCAGTGGCACTCAGTCATACTCACTGGTACAGCTCAGTGAAGTTCAGCCATCCCCCCCTGCTGCCTTTGGACACCATTAGCTTAGTTTTCAGGAGCTGGCACTGGGATGCAACTGAATCCACTGCAGGAGCCAGTTTGTGAGTGGTAATGATGCACGTGGCCTTTGATGCCTGGAGCCGGTACAGTATGTCTTTGGCAGATAATTGGGACGTTCCTGGGATTATGACAATTCCTGGAAGAGAGATAAAAGTAGTTTGTGTTGGCATTTTTTCTATGTCTGATTCTTTTCTAAGAACCTAAGTTACTAAATATTCCCAAACTGATCTCTGATATGGATTTGCCCTGGTGTTCCCCAGCCATAGAGTTAGATTAGATTAATGCAGATTCCTATTCTCTCCTGTCAGGAATGAAATGTGCACCTGCCTGGTGACTTCCATGGCTCTTCCCTGCCGTCTGGCACCTTCTTGCCCACTGCGTGAGCTACTTTTCCTATGGCCTCTAGTGAAAACCCTTCAGGACTGCCTGGCAGCCAGTCCACTCACTGGATTATGACAGTATTTTTCCTTGATAAACCATATCCATTCTTGATCCTCTCAACTGATTTGCAATGACCATTTGACCTCACTGACCTGCTCGCATACAAGCCACCTTGACCAGCCACCATTCTGGAATTCGTGGTAGGATCAGGATAAGCCTGTCTCCCTTCTGCAGTCCACATTCTTTAGTCAGTAGATTGGCCACTTTCCGAGACAGAAGCCCCAGCTCCTCAAAGCTCCACTTCACTTCTTCTCCTTTGCCATTTATCCACCAGAAAGCAGGGTTTGATGGTCTCTTTCCAGCCTATGAAACATAGGAATTTAAACTAAAAAATTAAAATAAAATTTAAACCTAAAATTTAAAATAAAATATTTTCTTCTGAAAGACCATGAAATAATAATGCACAGACATCTGTAAATTATGGAAGATCTGAGTATTTGACAGCTGGCATGTAAGCTATTTTTTTCTTGTCCTTAAAGGATTGAGATTTGCTATTCATCAAGCTCAGTTATTCCCCATAGATTCTCCTTTTCTGAACCTGAAATGTTTACCAGCCTAATTATCTCCAGATCCAAGTCCTAGTCTGGACCCTATTTCAGTTTAAGCCTTTTACTGTGCATGAATGCTCCTACAAAATAACAATAAATAAAGCAAGTAAGAATGAACTTTTGTATAATTTCCTAATGCAAATTTGGTTTGGCAACTGATTTTTTTATAAAGAAAAAGCCCCAGCTTATTTCATATGAAAATTAAAATTGAAGTATTTCATTGGCACAACAGAAGATCACCTACCTTTTCAATCTCAGACCATTTGTCCAGTACATCACTTGCAAAGTTAAAGTACTTTGGTATTTCCTGCTTGCCCTGCCTGATGGATTCGTACTGGGAATATACATCAGAGGAAAGCAGCCTGGGATGTCCATGGAAAGTCCTATTAGGAGGCTTCAGAGTCCACAAGAGTTTTAGATTCTGTAACTTCAACAGCAGCTTCATAGCAGAAGACTATGTGTCTAGATGCTGTACACTGTATAAGAAAATTGCAGAATTGCTGCTATGAATCCTGCAACAACAAACAAACAAAAACCAAACCAACAAAAAAAGAAAAATAATATTGAGATTATCCAAAGATAATCCAGTTATGAATTAACGAGTTCTTCATTAGTCACTTAGGCTAGTCAGAGGCAGACTGATGATTTTAACATGCTAATTAAATGTTAAGTTCCCTATCCTGCTTTCTCATATTTTTAAATTAATTTCCCACAACTCTCCATAGTAAAACACAACATCAGATGTTATTGTTTATATTAGAAGAATGTTTCTGCTTCATACATTCAGTACCTGATTCTCTATTCCTTTTTCTTTTCTAAACTAGTTCCATCAAGAATCTCACTGCTGTAGCCCCAGCAGTTGCTGACTGATTCATCCACCACATCAATGCAAGAACATTCACTTTGTTATGGAGCCCCTGAGTTTGATAGAGACTTTTCTACTCATTTTCCTCACCTGCCTGCTGTGGACAGGAGAGATCAGGAGCTGCTGGGGGAGATCCTCTTCATTCATTTCACTCACCTGTTAGGACACGTTTCTCATATGAGGCACTGTAAAGATCAGCTGTTCCCTGGAGATGTGAAACCTGGGCACTCCTTCCTAAAGGTTTAGGAGCAAAACTCTTCTGACTTTATTGCTCACTACTTCTGGAGTAAGGAGAAGAGAATGTGGCACAAAGCAGACCAAGCAGCAGAATTCTTTCTGTGGAGTAACTTTTTTCTTGTAATCATTTACACCATTGTTAATTGTGCATAATTTGGTATTTCCTGTTTGCCCTGCCTGATGAACTCATACTGGGAATATGAGTCCACCTTAACCTAAAGCATTTTGGGTCTTCTTTTGCCTCAACTTTAACCATTGAAGTACATCACAAATTCATCATGATGAAGAGCATTAAAAAGAATTTTTTTTTCTTTCTACTCTGAAAGAATTTGAGAATGTTACAGTGGTAGTTATTGACAAGAGTACATCAATGTGCTGCTGATACCCACCACAGGACAAAGATTACTTTAATTTCTCTTTTATTTGTATGTTACAATTTGTTATAATATGTAGTTACAATTTGTTTGAGTGTTTTCTACTTTATCTTCCACAATTTGTTTTTTGCAATGTTTCCACATGTTCTGGGTCATAAACACATGCCATGTTTGAAGTGCTATGGTTGATACAGGTAATGGAATATTTCTCTCCTTGTTTTCCATATCACTCTTGCTCTTTTTATACTTTTTCCCACTCTTTGCTCCTTAGAACATTTCTCTGGATTTTCCCAGTAATTGTCTTTGGCAGATCCTGAACAAACTCCACCTGAAAGGCAAAAATATATCCCGGTTTAAATTCACAGCTGAAGGAAAGACATACTTTCATTATGGTTGGGGATAAAAGGATGGGAAGCTGCACAGCCAGGACTGGGATGATGAAATGCTGGCTGAATGCCTTGCCCATTTGATCTACTGTGAAAA
>VZRH01007267.1:350246-362140 GCA_013397555.1 Urocynchramus pylzowi | reverse complement strand
AAAAAAAAAAAGGCAGAGAGAAAGCAAGAGAGAAAGAGCCCAGAGAAGGTTTTACCCAGCGTTCCCTGGGCTGAGCTATATCAGTCAATCTCCGGGCTAATTCGTGTCAGTACTTGTTTCCTATCTCCTTGAGTCTCCAGCGGAAGGTTGATAAAATTGAAGTGGAAATGAAGTTGGATGCACAGGAGGATACATACAACAATAGCCTGGTGAAATGGGTTTGTATCCCTGATACACTCTTTGGAGCATCAGGATTCGTGGTGACCTTGACAGTGTCCTTGGGAGAATAAAATAAAATAAAAGGCAGAATTTCTGTCTGCCAGAAGAAATTTAAGCAAAGCACCACATTTACCACATGGACTCTGTGGCTGCTGGCATCGCGTGCCCGGCTTATTTATCCAGTGGGAATTTGTGTTTGCACAAGTACTTCCCAAGCTATCTGTGTGAAATGCAGAGAGACCCTGCTCAGGGCTACCTACCGTGCTGCTTCTTGCCAGAAAGTTTCTGTTGCCTCAGCCAGTTGTTGGTGAGTAGGAGGAAACCTGTCCCAGTTTGAATAAAATGTTCCTGGGAGCGTGTGTGCAGCGAGTTCCTCTCCAGGTGTTAATAGAGTGTGAGCACAGTCTCGGAGAGAAACTCCACCCAGGCACTCCTGGTTACACACAACACAGATCTCTGTTTGCCAGCCCCCTGAAAAATCAAAACACTGGGAATAACTGTGCTGAAGGACATAGGGGAGAAGGGGAGAGAGCCCATGAAAGCGTCCAGAATGTGGGAAAATGGGGATCATGCTGATATTTTATCCACCCTTATTTACTGCCGTGGCCTCTTCCCCTCGCTGCAGTAATTCTGGAAGTGCCTCACTGACTGATGGATGCCCTGAGTGCCCGGGTTTATGGAAAGCCAAGGATCAGACGAGCAGCTCTGGTTGGACCCTTCCCCTCTGGCTTCCCAAGGGATTTCTGTAGCAGTTGTGCTGCCCTGCCTGCATGATGGATCAGAGGTTTCCCATAAAGCTCAGAGCAGCCCATGTTTTTTATGAGGCTGGAGCATTTTAGGTGTCTATTTGCATTGCAGATAAACCCAAGGAGGCAGCAAGTTTGCTTGAGGTGCTTTTCCTGCTGATACAGACCCTGCAGACTTCGCAGTACATCAGGAGGAGATTTTGGACGTGTGAGGCACAGCACTGGCAGATTTAGGGACATATGACCAGGGAGGCTTTCCCTCTGGGACTGAGTTCATACAGCATCCTATTTAATCTTGACTGAAATGTTTGTTAATTCTAATTTGGTGGCACTGGTGGAGGAGAAGAACATGGGTAGAACCGATGCTTCCCCTCAATTCTATCCCTACATCCAAGGAAATACTGTTGGGAGGCAGCAGCTTGCTCAGTAATCTCCTGGGTTTTGCCAGGACCTTCATGGAAGGCATGTTTGAAGCAGCAAGTTTATGACCCTGTGCCCAAGAAGAGGCTGATCTCAAAAGATGTGCAGAAAATTGGACAAAATCGTGTAACAACATCAAAACAAAGGGATCCTGGGAATGCTCAGAGCAATGTCAGCTTCTCATGCTTTGCCTGGGTCTGGCCCTCAGTCCCAGAGGGAAAGTGGAGTTAAGACCCCAGATTTACAGGAAATTAACCCAAACTTACATCCCCTGGGCAGCACCCCTGGGCCACCAGCACCCAGCACCACCAGGCTCCAGGGTTTGGCAAATAAAACCCAGCTGGCTTTTTCCACTCTGCTGCCTGTGAGAAACTGATGACAACCTGTTTGACCGCTGACCTCTGAACTTGACCCCCTGCTAATACCTTCAGCTGCTGATTGTCATGGGTGGCTGGCAGAGCCCTTTGTCTTTTGCTGTTTTGGAGTCCAGACAGATAAATGATTTCTATTTGTCCTTTGGTGCAACGGAAGAGCTGATCGATATTATCCACGAATGATGTCAAGGATTTGTCGCCACAGCTTATGAATGACAAAACACTACCCAAAAAAACACCTTTTGGGGCAAAAGATTGAAAGCTGGAAAGGTTTATTGATTTTTGCTTTCTTAAATAGCAGCTCAAGCCACAAAAGAGAAAACGAAAAGCTTTGTGTGCTAAAATGCAGCAAAAAGCTTCCTCGAGAACAACGATTAGATCAGCTCTTGCATTTAAGTACTGTATGCCTTGCCACAGTCAACTGCTCAATTTTGTCTGCTAAGCCCACTGCAATTTCCCCCTGTTTTTCCTTATTTCAAAAGCACTTGTGTAGTGAAATACTCTGGAATAAAAGGCAGCTCTGCTTTCGGTCACTGGTCAGTGAGGAGAAGGCTCCACATCTCCCATGTGGGCAGGGAGAGCTTGGGAGAGCAAGGAAAAGCTTTTGGATCCAAGGGTTGGAAAGGTGGGCTTGGGCCCCAGCACATCACTGTGTCACCTGGGGATGAGGGAAGCTCCCTCCTTCTTCACAGGATGATGGAATGGTTTGGGTTGGAAAGACCTTAAAGATCATCTCATTCCCTGCCATGGGCAGGGACACCTCCCACCCCTTCCTCCCTAAACCCACCATGAGTAAGGAGAAGCTGGCATAGAACAGCCCCATAGAAAATGCTGATTTATGAAAGAATTGATGAAATGAGTCCCCTCAAACCTCTACCATGGTCCCAGTTTTCTGCCTCCTCTGGAAAAAGCAGCTTTTAGTTTCTCCTGGAGCCTGGGAGAACTTGCAGCTTGCAGCTTCCAAACTCACTGCCAGCCCTAGATGAAACCAGAGAGTTTCTCCCAGCTCCCACCCAGTCCCAGCCCTGCCTGAAGTTCAATGAACCTTGCCCAGCCCTCAGGTGGTGATAAATGTCTGCTGAGGTCACAGGATTTGGTTTCAGGGGCTCCAGGGAGGGATTACTTTGGTTTGAAAGGCTGGAGCTCCCTGAGGGAAGGGAGAATTCTCCTCCCAGCATGGTTGATCTGCACCAGTAACAAAACTCAGCAGACATTTTGGCCTGGGAACTTTGACCACCGAAATGAGACAACCCTTGGAAGCACTTCTGCTGTGAGGACATGGAGAATAGCAAAGTTCAGGGACTAAAAAGGGACCTGACCTGCAGCTCTGAGGAAGTTTGCTGAGCCTGTTCTGGTGGAACTGGGAGCTGCATGACCCATGCTCCTCCAAAATGCCCACAGGAGCCCCCCAAGGTCCAGGAGAGTTCACCTCCTGGTTTACAGGCCTGTCATGGCATTAGAAATTATTCAAACCACTGAATGCTCTCTGGCCACAGAATTCCTCTTCCCCACTTTGAGCTTTTATTTTGATCTGCCAAGTGTGTCCCATCACCGGTACCAAAGGAAGTTCCCGAGACAATGTGCTCTGTGTTGTGCTCATGGCACTCACCTCCTCAATTTTACTCCTTGGGTCACTTGACAGCTCGTTTCCCTAAATTTACAGGGCTCACATTTCATGGATGTATTATTCATTACGAAAGAATCTAAATTCCTGCACAATATCCTGGATGGGAGCATAAACTGATTTAAGCACGTGCTGAACAGGCTGGGTGGCTCCAGCTCTGGGCTCTTCATCAGATGCTCATTAAAAGGCACTGCCTGGCTTCGATTCTAGAATTTAATAAAAAAATGCCTTAAATCTGAATGCAGCCCCCAAGAAAGGATTTGAGGATTTCTGCTCATCCCTGGAAAACTTGGCATCGCCTCTCCCGCTAGCGGTATTTTACACCCCGCTCGCGACAGCCAAAGTGCTTTGAAGGAAGTGTTTTCTAAGTAATAAAACGCCTCCAAGAGCGGGGATTAGACATAATCCAATTCCTTTATCAAATAAAGATGCCATCGTGGCCTTTGGAACACAAAGGAAGAAGTTCCCTGGCTGTTCCCATCTCCCCATTATATCACATAATAGCCCTGCCGCAGGCTGGGCCGGCGCCGCGACACAATGAGAGATGGAAAGGGCTCGGCCTCCCCGCCACCTGCTCAGGCTGCTGCATCATCTGGGACACAGGGATTAATCCCTACATTTCCCTTTTCCATCTGCCTCCCATCAAAGGTAACCCCTGTCAATCTGGGGACACAGCCCACGTGGAAGAGCGGGGAACACCCTGCTCCGCCGCAGACTCCGCTGGGACGAGCGCGGGGCTTTCTTTAGGGGTCTGCTCGTTTCGTTCGATTTTACGCGCGGATAAAATGCTTTGTGGAAGTTCCACTGTGGGGTGTTGTTATTAAAGTGGTGAGCTCGATACAGGCTGCTGTAGACCTGCTTTTGTCTGTAATTCTGGCAGTGTTTTGCTCTGCAGTCAGAGCTGGGTTCTGGATGTGTTTTCCAAACAAGGTACAGCTTGGAGAGGTGCTCACCAGTCGGGAAGTGCATCTGGTTAAATGACAAGATCACTCCTTCTCCCCCACCAAAAACCATGAATATAGAAAAGAAAAAGGACCGGCAAAAAATCACTCCACCCCAAACTCTGTAAAGCCTCCAATTTTCCGTCTGTGCCCAGGAGCTGTGATGTTATTCCAATGGATCTACTTTTCCCTCCACTCCAACAATCCTGCAGTTTGCAGGGAGAAGGGTCCTGGCTGCTTTGAGTGCTTGAGAAATGACTCTGAAAGGCCATTGCACCATCTGACCAACAAATACACTGTGCTTCTTCCCTCCCTCCCTCCCCAGGAAGAAAAATCACAGGAATGAGCCAAAATCATGAACAGCCAGAATAGATGCTGCATCCATTGACTCCAAAATGAGATTTGTCATGGAACAGAGCCCTGCCATTCCAGCTGTGGGGTCAGAGGAGATATTTCTCTACAGAACTGGCTATTCCCCATGCACAGGACCAATGACATATCCCACGGGTGGTGGTTTTGGAAGCTCGACCTCGCCAGCAGAAAGGAGGATTTGGGTGCTGGCCCAGGTGTGGAGTGAGGTCGGAAGAATTGCCACGTTTCTGGAGAAGGAGCTGGCAAGAAGAGACTCATTTCTGTCCCCTCTTCCCCATGAACTCGCTACAAGTCCCTGTAACAGATTGACTCTGAGTGAAGCTCTACGGCCAGAAAATCTTAGATCTTAATTTTATAATATCAGCCTCCATTCTATTTGACATTGATTTTTCCGCTAAGTCTCGGTGCAGATCCATGAATCAGCCCATGCACGATAGGAGAATGAGAAATAAAACTTAAATACTTTCATGATTCTTTTCTCTGGAGCTGGCAGCAAAACCTCAGTAAGTTGCCGAAAATCATCGGAGGAAATGCATTCCCTTGAATTTTGCTCCACCCTTTGGTAGTGAGCCTTACATAAAGAAGCCGTGTAAGGGACTTGTATTCCAGAGGAGGGTTGGTGGGAATCGAGGAGCTCTGCTGAGTGCCAAGCCTGTCCTTTTTGCACATTGACCTATTTCCCTGTCATTTTATCTGCACGAGTCCCAGCTCCGGGACGCCAGCCCGACGTGAATTAGTGTGAGGGCCATTCACCACCTGTTTGATCTGTCAAGTTATGTGGGAAAGCATATCAATTAACAGCCGTGATTAGCTCATCAGCCTGCCCATCTGACAAAACAGTCACCCCCTTTGCAGCCTAATCCCCCCGGAAAGCCGCGCAGGGCCGGCTGCGGGGCGGCGATGCCCGCGCGCTCCGCCCGCTGCAGCCCAGCAGTTTCACCCTGCAGCCAGCAGGTATTTGGGTTCAGTTCCCAGGAGCCTCCTGGGTTCCCTTATAGCTTAAAAAGCTGGGATAGCGGCCAGGAAAAAGGACCTTCCGTGACCTGCTCTTAACCCCTGAGGAAAGTTACACAAACTCTTTCACGCTTGGCTGGGATCGCTGTGTAGGAGTTGGCCAAAACAATACTTTCCCTTGTGTTTTCCTACCTTATTAAATATCAATTAATATTTATGGAAGTTTATAAACAGTGCAGCTTTGGTTTCAAGGGTGCTTAGAAATCCGATCTCCTCCTCCTCCTCCTCTCCCTCCCCCCAGCAGCATTTCTCCTGCTCACTGCTGCATGGTGAGAGCCCCACTCCTTTCCAAGGGCTCCTGGGTTTGGGGAGCTCCTGGGGCTCCCACCCCACTCTTCTCCCATCCCTCACTGCCTGCAATCCTTTGGGGCACCCCTGGATCCCCCATCCTGCTCATCCCTGCCAAAAATCCAATGCCAAGAAAGCCACGGCGGCACAGACAGGATCAGGCCTGATGGATTTATACCAAGTAATCTGTATTTATTGCAAGTCCATTCTATTTTTTTTTTCCCCCTATTGACACACTACTTTGTTTTAAATTATGTTTAATTTAAAGGATTTTTCTGTACCCTTATTTCCTAGGAAGAGCCTTTCTAAAAGGCTCCTGCTGATTAATTGTTGCTGGGCTCCTGCCAAGAGTTGGAAGTTTTACATGTAAAGAGAAAATACGACTCTCTCCACTCGCCCAGGCCTTTTCTATTTGGTACTTCAGACTATTTTACAAACATATGGCCTGTCATTCAAGGCAGAGAGCACCATCCTGCTGTCAATATTTCCCTCCCCATCACCAAGATTAACATCCAAGGCTCCAGCAGCAGAGGCTGGGGTCTGGCCTCTCACCCCAGCCCCGTGCTGCTCTTTGCCATGCAGCAAACACGTCCCTGCACCAGCCCAACGCGCCTGAGAAATTGCTCCTGCTCCTGCTTTCACTCCTCTGCTTATTTTTGCCAGATAAATCAACATAGCACAGATGTTCATTGCCCCATTTTTCACAGTCCCTTTTAAATTTACTCTTTATTATTTGTAGCAACTTGGAATATTTGAAGTTTAATAATATTAGAAAACAAGGAATTTTTTTTGCCTGCCCTTGGCTTACCCTTCACGTCAAGCCGAGCGCTGCGGTTGCTACAGTGGGGTGTGACACTACCATGGCAGAAGCTATAAAATATTATAGAGTTTGTTTTCCTTTTATTTTCCAAACACAGATCACAGCCAATGGTGTTTGCAGCTGTTTGGTGCTGAAGCTGAGCTGCTCTCACAGCTGGGGGGCAGAGAGGACAGGGGTGGAGACGAGTCCACAGCAGCACCTTGGACAAAACATCTGTGCCTGAGCATCTTTTCATGTGAGACAGTTCATAGAATCACACAATGGGTTGGGTTGGAGAGATCTTAAATCTCATCTTGTTCCAACCCCCTGCCATGGAAAGGGACACCTCCCACTATCCCAGGCTGCTCCACCCAACCTGGCTTTGGACACTTCCAGGGATGGGGCAGACATAGCTTCTCTGTGCCAGGGCCTCACCACCCTCACAGGGAAGGATTTCTTCCCAGGCTCTGATCTAGCCCTGTCCTCTGGCAGATAAAGCAACAGCTCCCTCATCTCAGGTGAGACACAACAACAAGCATGGCCCCAAAGCCCTCTCCTCCCTGAGCACCCCTGCATGGATCAGGCACCTGGGGGAGAGCTGCCAGGGCTGGTGGCAGCTCACCCACCTCTCTGGGCCGTGGGTGAGAGATGCCAGGGCACAGGGTCTGGAGGAAAGCAGCACCAGCCCCAGCAGCTTATCAGTGAGGGCTATCACCGGGACCATCTGAGGGCTGTTAGATAAGAGGGTGTCAGGTTTAATACATCAGACAAACCTGTGCGCTCGGCCTGCCAGACTCTGCAACCTGAGAGTTTAAGAAGAAAGGGATTTAGGGCTGGATTCCTTTCTGGGCTTCCAAAAATAAACTTCTGCAAGCCTGATTTAAAAAGCAACATTCATTAGAGGGAATCCAAGTTCAGGGAAATCTGCTACATTGCTGCAAGCAATGGTGGATAGTAAGGAATAGCCAAGAAAAAGTTAAACAAACAAACGAATCCCTGCTAGCTAATAAACCCCTCCATCTCATGCACTGTTGTTATTTTTCACTCTTTCCCTCCATATTCACCTCCCAAAACTATCATCATGTAATGCAGAAAAGTAGCTGCAATGTTTTAAAAGCTCCGATCAATAGCAACCCCCTCCATCTTTCTCTTTTTTAACCTCCAAAATTATTTTAGGCAAGGCTGGGCCCATTTTATCCTTATTTATTTATTACTTAATCGGTAGAGAACCCTTGAGGCAAAATAGCCTCGTTTGCAAGAAAGATCAGGTGCCAGGAGCAGCGGAGGCAGAGCCACAAATCAGTATGCAAAGCACCCCACGCCCCGCCAGGATCGCACATGTGGTGTTTGCTTACATTACTTAACACAGTTTAACACAGGCTTTTTAAACACAACACTTGTTTAGAAGAGCCACAATATGCAAGGGCAGGAAGTTGTTTCCAAACCAGGATAAAAATTGGAAAAGGCGTTTGCTGGGGGAAGGCGCGTCCACCCCGACGCCGTGCAATCAATTTTTGCCTCGTTAACACATCCCATGAAAGATGCCCTGTCTGTCCCTTAAGTGTTGTTCCTGCATGTCTCCCTTAAATCTCCACATTTGTTACTGTTAATTATTATTTATACAACTTTGTTTGCTCTGGAACTGGTACAAAGAGCTGAATTATGTGGGGAGGACTTCTTTACACATTAAAAAGGACTGCTCAGATCATAAAATCATAGAATCATCGAGGGGTTTGGGTTGGAAGGAACCTTAAAAGCACCAATCCCCCGTGTGCATCCCTGGAGAGCTGTCCAAATGCTCCTGGAGCTCTGGCAGCCTCGGGGCCCTGCCCATCCCTGGGGCAGTACCCAGCACCATCAGTGGGAAGATCTTTCCCAGATCTCCAGCCTGAGCCTCCCTGACACAGCTCCAGCCCTTCCCTGGGTCCTGCCCCATTGTGCATTGTTAAAGGTTTGCCTAAGCTGTATTTTTCTCCAGTTGCAATGATTAAAGGATTCTCTCAGTCCTTTCCCTCGTCCCCGTGCAGGCAGACAGGTAACAGATCCATCAGACAAGTGGCATTAAGATGTCACTTCAACAACAGCGTGTTCTGAATGGGCAAAACAGCAAAGATTTGGATGAAAGATCTTGGCTGAGGGATCAGCATGAACCCCATGCCATGGGCTGGGGTGCAGGAGGATGACATGGACACCATGCTGTGGACAGCTGACAGGAGAGGGAAGGGAGGAATCAGCTCAGGGACAGGTAACACGCTGCCACAGATCATCCCCCCTCTCCCTGGCCAGCAGGAGCTGCAGGGCTATGGCTGCAGCCAGCCTCAATAACGAGCACCATTAGAGAGGGGGATTTAAGTGTCAGCAAACTTAAGGCTGGATGGCTGAGGGTACATTTCTTTAATGAATAGTTTTGTTGGTCAGGGATATTTACAGCCTCTGTTGGCAGCGCTGCAATAACCCCACGGTGCAGTGCTGCTTATGGAATAAAATGGCTCACCTTAACCAAGCATACTGTAAATTTTCCAGAGCCAGTGTCCTACTGGAAGCAGGGCCTGGCTGTGTGCTCACGTTTGATTTAAGGTAACGTGCCCCTTGCTGCTCTCTGTTCCTTGGCTTTACAGGAGATCCTCTCTCCGTGCAGCACTGTGCCATGGGGTGCTGACACAGGACAGGACACATCGTCCCCAGGGTCACCCATGGCTCAGATCAGTGTCCCCAAAGGCTGGCAGACAGCAGAGACCTGATTTGGCAGAGATTTATGCACAGGGTTGATCCTTAGCCACAGAGGGGGATCCTTCTGCTCTCAGCCAAACCCACGAGCTCACACACGAGTCCACAGGACTGAGCAGTTCAGACAGGTTTGTGTTTTCCATGAGTGAACCAAAGTCAGACATTTCCTTTGGGTGTGGATTTTTGTCATGCCCAGATCTGCCAACCTTGTCGGAACCCTCTGTTCCCAAATTTCAGACATTACCCCAGGAGCCTCCTGCAAGACCTGAGTGATCTTTATGGACTGACAGGAGCCACAGCTCAAGTTTTAACAACAACGATTTAAGAACTTTCTATATTTTTTCTGTGCATCTGTGCTGTTTCACATGGATACACACACGGAAAAAGAGGAGATATGCGGAATATGAGAAATCCTTAGGAGAAAAAGTGAGACAGGATGAGCAAATTATCAGAACTACAGAAATATTCTAAGGTTTGCAAAACAGCAGAGGAGCAAGGACATTGGAAGCTGGCTGTTGGGCACAGGACTTTCCATGACCTCAGCTCTGCTCCGTGTGTCCTCTGGAAAGAGGAAAATGGAGCAAAACACAGTTAATGATTAATTGCACAACCCAAAGCTCTCCCACAAAACCCCTACTGACCATGGCAGATATTATTCTCCCACTTCATAAAAGCTTAGCCCCAAATCCCAGCCCAGACCGATGCCCTGGGGGCTGTGAGGCCGCGGTGACCTGAAGCCACCAGGGCTGAGCCCGCTCTTAACCCCAGAGCACGGAGACTCTGCACGAGTGACCTGCCATTGATTTACAGTACAGTGAGGGGACAGTGGATTAGCAGAGTGTGTGTGGCTGGATCAGCTTCCAAGGAGGAAAACAAGCTCAGCCCGGGTTGGATTTGTGTGTGGGAAAATTCAGCGCCGCCTCCTCCAAAGCTCATCTGCAATTTTCGCTCCCGGAGTTGTGGGGTTTTTTACAGCATCATCAATCAGTCAGTCAACAGTCCCCAGAAAGTCAAACATCCCAAACTTCCACAGAGCAGCAGGGCTTCTCCTCCCACTCAGCCCTCTAGTTTGTGTCACTTCCAAGGGGAGATGTTTCTGGAAAGGCCGGAGGAAGAAGGGAGCAGGCGGTGAACCTGAGCTGAGGGAGCTGGGCAGGAGGGAAAGTGGGAGAATGCAGCTCTCCTCCATGGTCAGTGAGCAAAACACAGCAGAAAGGAAAAACCACGACATCAGGGAACACCACTGACAACCCCCACTAAAGATAACTCTTACCCTAGGGGTCTCTAAAGAGACTTTTGAAGAACTCCCCATTTGGGGGCTTTGGGAATGGATCATGTTTCACAAATCCCCAAACCCTGCAGTACCTCAACTCTGTGGAATGCCCTCCTGCCCAACACACAGCTCTTGCCTCACAAACTGGGTGCTTTGCTGCTCTTATCCTCAGTACCTGGCCTGGGGCTGTGCAGGCTCCAGGTGTTTCACTTTGCCTTTCAAGTGGCATTGCCTCCCCCTGCTCCTTCCACCGAGGGAAGAAAAGCCAAGCCAAGCCAAGCCTGGCCCAGCTGGGCAGCGAGGACATTCCCCTGTGCACAGAGCCAGGGCACACCATCCACCCTGAGCTGCTATGTCTCTATCTGGAGTGACACAGGCACAAAAGGGATGTCCCCCCCCGCCACCCGTCCCCATCTATTGAGTGATACAGATGGGCAGTTCGGGAGGACTGTGTGCACATATGCAGAGATGCTCTCATGTCCTTTGACCCCTCATCCCTCCATCATGGTCGATCTATAACATTTACAATCCAAAAAACAAAAGAGAAGGGAGAGTAGGGCCAGAATTCATCTTCCAGGCTGACACCTAGCGTTAATTAACGACTTAAAAATCAATGACAGAAGGGACAGGCAGCAAATGACACCTCCACGCAGAGCCTGTCTGCTTTCAGGAGCGAGGAAAAAATATCTTGGAGGACAGCTTTGATGCACACACTGTACAGGGGGAGCAGGAGGAGCGAGGCTGCACCCCCAGCCCATTGATTTCTGCCACTTCAAACACCTCAACTTCCCCCACTTTGGTTTCCTATTCCCCAACCACCACAGCTGGGCTTTCCCCAGGGATGATGCTCCCAAAGGTGGGGGAAACCTGATGTGTTTGAAGATGAGCACACAGCAAAAGCACTGCAAGGTCCAGATGGGAGATGGGCTTTAAAAAGTTCTCAGAGATCCAGAAAAATCACCTGTGTGAGTGGCCAAAGTGCCACTGCAAAGGCAGCCCAGGTGACTTTGGTGCCAGCAGGTGCCACTCTCCTCTTGGCTGTGCTTGGGCAGTGGAGCATCCCTGTGCCACTGGTGCCCAGCACTGGGAACAGACTG
>VZRH01007267.1:327304-348825 GCA_013397555.1 Urocynchramus pylzowi | reverse complement strand
GGATGGATGGATGGACGGATAACAGTGAAGAACCAGCCAATATCCAGTTTGCCACCCTCCCAAAGCATCATCCCCAGCCACAGCATTCTCTCCATCCCTGGGCTGTCTCTGCTCTGTTCATGGAATTCCAGCTCAAGCAGCAGGAATGGGAGAGGGCTCAAAGCTGCTCCTTGCACAGACAGTGCATCTGGCAATGTGCCTCGTGTACATTTATAACCTGGAATCACATCAGGAAATGCTCAGCTCCACATACAGCACCAGCGTCTCCCCTCACCTGCTCGCTGCAGAAGAAAAGGGGGAAATTCTCCTTTCCCAGGAAAGATTTAAACCAAAAACGACCTGTGTGGTTCCACAGCAGTGAATGAGACAGGAATCAAAGTATATAAAATAGATATTTATACAGCACCAGCGTTGCTCATAGTGTTTTAAAAACAATAAAGCAGCAGCTTATATAGTCTCTTGCATATTGGGGACATGAAATAAAGCCAAGACAGGAGCTGGAATATCTAATTCCCTGGCTACACGGAAGAGAGAGTGATTCAGGTTTACAGGGTGCCATTCAGTTTTATGACAATATCTCCTAATACAGCAGGTTTATCAATTGAGCAAAAAGGCACAACGGGGTGTGTTATTATTGGAGCCTAATCTCATGCCTCAGGTGTGTTGTGCGAGGCACGGGGGCAAAAGGCCACACCACTGTGTGATTATCCAACAGCAATGCTCACTCAGGACACCGTGTCTGGATTATAAAGTGGATTGGCTTAGGTTTTAAAATGAAATGTTAACATTTGTTGCTTAGGTTTCAGCCGAGGATGGATCTCCCTGCTGTGGGTGTGAAGAATGGAGAGCACAGGCAGAGGAAAAGTGAATATCCTGCTTGGTGTCACTGGGTTCCTCTTGGCTGCCAGCCTGCCCATGGCCTTGGGTGCCTCCTTGGGGAAGAAAGGATCTTCCTGGGCCATGAGAAGGACCCAGGACAGAGTTATGGACATAAACCAAGAGCACAGGCTAGCCCCCTACAGAAAGCCTCGCTGAGCAGGTCCCCAGTAAATCTGACACTCCTGGCTGAAGGGTGGTACTGAGCTTCCCTCCTGGACCCCTGCCTGGGGAGGAGGCCTGCTCACCTTCCCACCCCTAAAATGGACCCAACCTCACTTCCCCACAGATGTTCCCGAGGTCTAAGAAGCCTCCTGAGATCCCGGGCATGTCCACCATGTATTAAGTGGCCCCTGTGCAAGAGCCACGGAGTAAAGAGTTGTTGTTGCCCAAATGGAGTAAATTGCTCCTAAAACCAGGTCCCCTTTAGGCCAGTGGGATATAGGGGCACATGCTGCATCCCCGGAGGGAGAGCAGGACCCTACAGGTTTTAATTAGCACTCTTCTAGCAGCAAAGTTCCTGTCTATTGTCACTTAATTACTGTGTATCTACCCCAACAGACATTAAGCTTTCCCTATGACCTCTCGCTCTCTACACCCTTGTCATTCTCTCTCTCGGAGCCCTGTGTGACACTGGGGAAACACGGAGCAACTTCTTAATTAATTGGACTAATTAGTCTCCTAGATGGCTGGACAGCTGGACGCTATCTCGGCCCTGATCTCCTGGTGGAGGGAACAATCAAGTCGCGGTTTGTTTCTCGGGCCCTGACAAAGTCCCGGCGCTGCCGGCTCTGGTTCCCATTAACCCGCCTCCCCCGGGAGCGCTGGGCAGGATGAAGACGTTTCCCTTTGGCTAATCAAGTCCACAGCAAGACCAGCCTGCCGCCAGGGCAGCACCTGGAACCTCAGAAAGGGTCAAGGTTTCCTCTCAACCCCGTCCCTCTTCGTAGGGTTGGTAACTTTGCTCCGGTTTGGAGCCCTCCCCACGGGGTCCCAGCCCCACCCCGGAACTCTTCACACCTTCCAGAACTACCTTCAGGCCTTTTTATACCTTGGAACCAAACCTGATTTAGCAAAAAGGACCATATTTGATGCTCCTGAAGGGGTATTTTTGCCTCCCGTGTCCACACACACATCGGCACCCAGGCCTGTCACTGGGGCTCCCTCCCAACAAAGCACTCACTCCTTTCCTTGCTCAATAAATGCAGCATTTTCCATTCAGCCAAAGGTTTGGACCATGCCACAGTCACAAGGGTTAACCTGCATAGCTGGGTTTTTGGTAATGCTCAGATTTTTACTGTTTCACTGCTTTTTTGCCTTTAGATATCTCAGAAGTCCCTTTGATTCACAATGGGAATATGGGGAATAATTGTTTCAGGCATTCTGCCATAGATCCACACGCTACAAACTAGGGAGAAAAGGTAAGAATATTTTCCATTTCTGGAGCGTTTTTGCAATTCCAGGTGCTGGGATTTTATTCCTGATCTGCTGGGTGTGAACTCCACCCAGAAGCAAAGACAGGGATTAATTTTTTTTTTTCACCCTGTCTCTATTATCCCCTTCAGAGCCACAAGCTGCTCTCCCCAAACGATACAGCTTTAAAAAACTCTGGGAACAGCGAGTATCCATCTGGAGATTTATAAAAAAAAAAACCAAACCAAATCAAATCGAACCTAACCACACTCGGTGCATTTTGGAAGCAAATTCCAAACAGCTGAAGGCTGCAGCGGGAGGGAAATGGGAGGCAGCCACGGTGGCTTGGCAGACGAGAGGCTGCAGGAGCAGCAGCAGAGGCAGCGAGCGAGTGCTGGAACAGGCGCGGAGCGGGCGGCACTGCGGGGATGTGAAACGGGACGGGATTCGCTCAGAGCAGCATCCAGCTCCTCGGCAGGACCCGGCTGCTTTGGTGGGAAGGAAAACCAGGAGGAGAGAAAAGCCCTGCCCCAGCACAGAGACTGGCACCGGGGTCCCCTCCCCTTCCACAGCCCATCACAAAATGGTCACAGAGGGAAATTGAAATAAATGATGGAGAGCATCTGGGCAGGCTCTTCCCTCCTTCTGGTGGGAGCTCAGGGAATTTTCCCAGTCCAGGAAGTTGAACAGTGAGAGAAGCAGGAGGAGCTGCAGCTTCCGAGCTGCCCAGGAGCCTGCCCAGCCTCGGTTCCATCAGCCCTGATGGAGCAAAGCTGGGAACCCAAACCCCCTGGCTTGCTTCAGAGAACGGCTGCTGCTCCAGAGCCATCACCTGGGCTGTCAGGTTATGGACGAGATTGGAATAAGTGGGAAAATGGAGCAAATAATATAAAAGAAAAAGACTATTTTTCAAGAATTTATCCTTTCAGGGCATGCTGCAGCCAACAGAGGTGACCAAATTTCATGTGCTTTGATCCTTCGACAAGAAAACGATCAATTATCTGACTCTACAAGTGCTGCAAGACCAGCTCAGCTTTGGTGGGAACTATCACATTCCTCAGCCAGGGTTTGTACAGATCAGAACCAGCCAGTCCCTGAATTCATGCCAAAAAGAAGAGCTGAGAGAGTGCAAGGCACCACTGGGGGCTGTATTGCCCAAAATCCAGACCTCTGCACCAGCAGATCCCTGGATTTAACTGCCAGCAAGATCCACCGAGCTGATCCTGCCTGGCCTCACACCCAGGAATTTTCCAGACTCAGTTCCAGTGGCTCATCCACAACTTTGGTTTTTTCCCCCAATAAATGGCATTTTGTTTTATAAAGACATTCAGCCTGTATTTATAAGACTTGTGAGTGATGGAGCATCTACCATATCCCCTGGCAATTTTCTCCAATGGTTAATTACTGTGACTGTCAAAACACACACTTCAATTCTCATTTGAATTTCTCTGCCATCAGTTCCCAACCATGGAACCTGGCTGTATATTTTATTTTTTTCTCTTGTTCAGCTTTAGAGTCTTTTACTGTCTCTTATCCTTCCCCGAGTCGGTATTTGTAGATTATGAGCACATTGTCTTTTAACCTTTTCCCACGTAAAGATTGGTTTGAACTCCTTGGCACCTGGTACAAGATTATCCTAATGCACTCCTGCACTGCCGAGGGGCTGCAGGGAGGGACAGGGATTGCAGCCACCAGGGGCTGTACGGATATAAAAAAGGCAATCAAGCCCTGAAAAGTGACCTGCAAAACTCCCTCACCACATCCACGCTGCCTTTTTGCACACTGCCTAAACCACGGGCACTTAAACAGGCAGAGGATGAGAGTTCAGAGGGCAAAGACATCAAAACACCCCCAGCAGTTTGGCTGTTGCCCAAACCAGCGGGCTCAGGGAAGCCCTCTGTGCACTGCCCACCTCTGAGCCCACCAACCACGCCAAGGGTGGCACAGCCTCTTCCCAGTGGCTCCCAGTGCTCCCATCCTCGCTCTGGAGGAGGAGGAGGAGAGCCTGAACGTGCCCCCCCAGCAGAGCCTGCTCCCCCCTGTGATCCCGGGGAGCAGCTTCCAATTCACTGGCAGAGCACCAACTATTACCTTTTTAACTCGTGCATTTTCAATACATACAAAGAACATGTACAACAAGGTTTTGCTGTGGTCAATAATCCCTGAAATGATGTTTTCAACAAACCTCATTTCAAGTCTAGATCTGGAGTAGAGAAGTGATTGGATGAAAGGCCATTATATGACTGCTGTAATTTATTCTGCAGAGAGCTAAAACCACCAATTATCTGACATGAATGACACCACTTCTTTTTCTTACCAACACAAAGGTGCACAGTATCTATTTTCCGAGATCTAATTTAAATTTAAAAAAACCTCCTATGTTTAAATAAAAGGTGGCGGGTACAAACCAGCTCGAGTCAGAAACACGGGGCAGGAGTGAGAGATCTCAGCTGAGGCAGGAGCTGCATCCCCTGGTCCTTGGGTTCCACCCAGGATCCTGGGAAGCAGCAGTTGTGGCTGCATTAACTCTATTTACAGCCAGCAGGGCTGGGAGGAGTGAGCGGTTTATTACTTTGCAATGGGGCTCTAAAGAGGGGGATTTTGTTTTCCCACAAGCTGAAATGAGCCATGTTTTGGGGTGCAGAATTTGGCTGGCAGACCCACACCCCACACTGGCCTGAGTTTCTCATCTGGTGTCTTGGAAGGTGCAGCAGCCAAGTGCCTTCAGTAGGTTCTAAAGTCAACCAAAAGCCCAGCAAACCCTCTGCATGAAGTCAGAAATGCTTATTTAAGGAGCAGCACCCTCTGCTGTGCTCCCCATCCACGACACCTTTCTCTGGCTGAGGAAACCGGTGACCCACTTGCTGGACCAAATTAATTAAATCCCATTCACTCATTAACACCAACGAGCGAGCGAGCGCTTATTTTAGAAGCGCAATTATTTCCTGCCCTCTCCTCCAGAAGGACCCTGGCACCCAGTAAGCACTTGTGTGGTGCTCCTGAGGCTGCCCAGGGTGCTGAGGCTGCAGGAGAAGTTCTGCAGCACCAGCTGGAGCCCAAGCAGTGGCCAAGGGTCCCTGGGAGGGAGCTCAGAGATGCCTCAGTGTTAATTTACTGCAGGGAAAGGCTACTGCTGCTGTAAGCAGGGCAACACCATTAAACTGACAAATGTGAGTGACACAAGTGACAACATCTTGCCAGTTTGCTGCAAGGGGATGGAGAGGAGCAGCCTGGATCATAAAACACTGGCTTTAATCTTCCACCACCACAACAACAACAACAAAACAATTACAAGCAAGAGCAGGAAGATAAATATAATTACAATATTCTGAAAAGCTCTGTACATATGTGCATCTATCTGGAATATTCACCTGGAGAATTGCAATGGCTCTGTGCTGGGGAAGGTGGGAACCCTCAGCTCTGAGCAAGCAAATCCAACTCCTCACTTCAACCAGAGCACTGTCAGATGCTCTGAAGGGGACAAATTGTGAGGAGACTGAGGTTTTCCCCTCTCATGTTTGATTTAATGTTGTTTCTAGAGCTTGGTATAGGACAGGGAGTAAAGTGTATAGGGCCCCTCTGTACCAAATTCAATATCTGAGCATCCTGGCAGGATGGGCCAAGGCAGCACCTGCACAGGAGCCTGGACATCCCTTCCCCGGCTCTCAGCACGTTCCGAGGATCCTGCCGACCTGCTCACCAGCAAATAACAGAAATTAATGTCTGATCTGGCATTTGGAAACCTCTGAATGAAATGACAGGATCATAAATCCACGATGCTCCTTTGAAATGTCATTAGCATTGCCAATGCTTCAGGTCAAGCCTGAGCCCAGAACCATAAACAACCCCAAGGAAAACAGAAATGCTCCGAGGTGAGAAAACCACCCTTTCTGGGACAGGGATCTACAGTTTCCTAAACCAGTCTGAACTTATTGCAGCAGCTCCTATTTATCTTCAACAACGACTTCATAAACTCCAATTCCATGGCTAAAATGAAGGCAAACACTTTTTATGGAGTGCCTGAGTTCATTTGGTTCCATCCATCACGGCTCTGCTGCGGAGCCGTTCACGCCGCGCGGGTTTACGGGCACGGCCCTGCGGGGACGGGGAGCGAGGGGACTCCGGGCTGTCACTGCCTCCTCCCGATGTTTTACAGCCGCTGCTGCTGCTGGAGGTGGTTTCTGCTTTTCCTATCGCGGTGACATCTGAGTGCCGCTTTCAATGAGGCCAAATGGCCAAGTTCTAGCGGGCTTTGGACACTGGGAATTAATCAAAGTTCAACGTTTATGTCCCGCGCTCATTCATCAGCGGGAACAGCCAACACCACTCCAAGGGAGGACACCTGGCTTTTCCTTCTGCTTTGCTTTCCCAGCTCTGCAGAACGGGGAAGTTTGGTCACACAGAGCCACTTTGGATCAGCACAGCTGGTCCTGTTTAGCATAAACCCCTCAAATTCCCTGTCTGATCTCGGGCATGTCACCAACCTGCCTGAGAGCCAGTTGATCAGCTGGAAGGAGGGATGTGTGACACGCAGAGCTGTGTCTGCCGAGTTAAATGCTGGTTATTTTAACCCTTTCCTAGAGTTAGCCACAGGGCTGGGAGCTCAGCCATCTGCCTTGGGATTTTTGGCATCCTCCTTTGCCAGGACAAGCCTTGAACACTTCCATTTTACCTTTACCCTACGCGCTTTCAAAAAAACCCACAGCGGGGTGATGATGCAAGAGCAGGCACAGTGAGAAGGTAACTTTTTCTGGAAGCTTTCCAACAGACAGATTTGATGGGTTTGGATTGCTGCTGCCGGGGAAGGGCAGGAGGAGAGGGGCAGCAGGCGGGCTGGGAGGTGCCTGCAGCTCCGCTGCTCCTCTCCCCACTGCGGGCAGGAGACAAAGCCAGGGATGCTCCCGCGACTCGCGGCTCCCTGGCGCACACGCTATCAGCAGCATATTGTCCGTGACTCCCCGGCGTTCCAGGAGCGCGGCGAACACGCTGGGAGGAGGCAGGGACGCCTCCTCGGCTGTGCCCGCGCTGCCAAGGCACGGCCCCGTGCCAGGCGCCGCGTTCTCCACCCGCGGAAAAATAGGGCAAGAGCCCTGGAATGATGGCTGGAACCCTGGAGAGACGGAGCTCATTAAACGTGCCACGTGTGATGGAGATGTTCCCAGCCCCCCGAAAAGAGGGCTGGCAAAGGCTGGGGCTCGGCCTCACAGTCTATTAAGATGTTTTAAGGAGGGCGAGTGGGCGAGTTTGCGTGGACAAGTGCAGGGGAGAGGGAGAGCGAGCACGAGCAGGAGAAAGAAATATTACACGGAATAAAGAACCAATTAAAGGGGGGACACGGACTCTTCAGAGTGATTGGCTCTGTCTAAGCAGGGAACCGGAGCATTTAACCTTTTGTTTGTGTTTCACCCAAACGTTGCCTCGCTCTCTGCTGGGGTCACAAGCAGGTCACAGCCACAACCCCTCCCGGCCGCTGTAAATCACCCCGGCCGGCCTCCACCGGCCCCTTCCACCCCTGGAAATGCTGCTGGGATGGCAGCCAGGCACAAACGGCATCGTGGTGGCAGCGGCTGCCGTTTGCCCCCGGACTGGGAGGAATCCCGAGCAGAGCAGGGCGGGTTTTGCAGTGGCACGGGCACCTCTCCATCAGCCCGCGGCCGAGGTTACGGCAGATTTACAGCAGGACTGATCCACCCCAGGATCACTCTGGCGCTTTGGAGTTTTGATTTTAAATTCAGGTTTAATTGTACTACAAAAGTAATACTCTCACAGCTGTGCTGGGGTGCAGGAGTAATGCAATATATGTGCCCTAAATCCTGTGTGTTGAGTGCCCCATCCAAAGTGGAGGTGCTCATTCCACAGGCTGCCTTCAAGGGGCTGTCCTGAAGGGATACAGCCAGAAGAAAGACTGGATTTTATATAATGAATAAATAAAAAGCTTTTTCTGCGAGCAAGAATTTTTCAAACAAAGTAAAGTTAATTTACTCAATCTCCCCGCTTCTCAAAGAAAAAGAGAATCCAAAATAGCCAAACAGTCTTGTGAAACAGATCAGGCAGAGGCAATTTTGTCACTTACATCTTGAGAATTGAGACTGATTTATAATGAACCTAATTCCTCCCTTCTGCCCAGGTTGCCAATGAAAATATGTAACTTTTGGAAACCTGCTAGGAGGGAAGGAGTTATTGCCTCCTTGGCAGCCGGCTAAACAAGTGCTGAGAGGCAGGAAGGGAGATCCTGCTCCATCCATGCACATGGAGCTCAGCTGATTTACCTGAGAATCAAAGGAATTGTCTCACTCCCTCTGTCCGGCTCAAGCCCTTGATTTATTCCCCGCACTGGAACCCCGAGCGCCGGCACAGCAAGGCTCCCACACCCCAAAAATACTGCAAAAATACTCATTTTCTCTGCTGCCACGGCACCAGCCTGACCTTTGGAGCTGCACTCTGAGACATTCATTTACCCTCAGGGCAGGGACGATGCGTGTCACCCTGTCCCCTGTCACTCTGTGTCACACACGCTGCATTTGGGACACCCACACATCCCAAAGTCGTGTGCAAACTCTTCTCACGCCCACTGGGAGCACAGGCACACAGGCACCGTGGCCATCTCTGCTGCTGCTCTTCCTCTGCGTGTCCTTCACCCTATCACAAGCCCTGGTCTCTCCCAGCTCATCATTTGTGTATTAACTCTCGATTAGCTCGGAGCTGGCCCAATTTCTGGGCCCCCCTGCTGCCAGGCCTTAATGGAGGATTTGCAGCAGCAAAGCGAAACGGCCTCTTTGCCCAAGAGGCTTTCACTTAAACGTAGAGGCAGAGCAGGAGAGATCCAGCAGGCACTGCTGCCCCCATCCCTCCCTCTGCCACCTGCCAAGTGGAGCAGGGATCCAGGGAAGGGCAGCCTGGGGCTCCTGTCCCCTGCTGTTCTCTGCCTCTGCACGTTCCCACCGCCTGCCCTGGGCTGCTTTCACTTCCACAGCCCGAGTGAAATAAAGCAAACACAGCACAGCCTCCAGAAACACACCCCTGGGATCACAGGATCCCAGCATGGCTGGCCTTGGAAGGGACCTTAAAGCCCATCCTGTGCCACCCCTGCCACGGCAGGGACACCTTCCACTACCCCAGGCTGCTCCAAGCCCTGTCCAGCTGGCCTGGGACACTGCCAGGGCTGGGGCAGCCACAGCTGGCAGGACCCTCTGCCACCCCCAGGACTACCTCATTTCTATTTGCTGACATCCTTCTGCTAAACCTCCTCCCTGCAGCCAGAGAGAGACCAAGCACCTCTTGGAGACCAGGGGAATGATGTGACTTCCAGTATCAGCCAAAGCCAAATAAAGCAGAAAGCAGAGCCAAGCACAGGGCTGTGCTCTCAGACAGAGGGAGGGGGCTCTGCTGTTCCAAACATCCAGAAAAACCAACCCAGAGTCCCAACACCAAACGTGGATGGAGTTCTGTGCACGCAGATCCCTCACTTAGGGAAAAGAGACAACCCACCCTAAACATTCCTAATGTGCATTGCTAACTGCACACTGCACCTCCAATCATTTGTATGACAGAGAAGGAACCTAATCCTGAATCTGAAAAACTATGTGATGGAGGATTTACAGTATTAGAAGGCAAACAGTGGCAGGTGTAATTAGGAGAAAAATTTGTCATGCTCTTGACTCTAGGAGAGAATGAAAGGTCTGGAATAGCAATCTCCCAAGTGTTTACCCAATGTGAGCGCACACAAGATGGAAAGCACATTTCCGACCACGGACAGATTAATATTTGATGCCAGAAAGAGAAATGCACGCTGTTCATGTTTATTTAGGATATTGTGAAATACAGTGAAATTTGCAATTTTATTGGATTCAGGGGTTCTGTGTTTTTGAAAAGTCCTAAGCTACTGTATGTTGGATAAGAAGCACATATGTTAGGAGTTTAGACATGCCAGCTGCAGGGAATGAAAGGGCTTCCCCTCCCCCTGATTTTAAAGAAGGGGGGAAAAAATGAGATATAAAAAGATTAGCCGCAGGATAAACTGGGAAAACTCCACTGAGCTTTCTGTGTCTCTTAATACTAATTTTAGAGGCTAGAACTGACACAAAGGAAAATTATATCTGGGTTACTTTGTCAGCCACTGCAACTCTGAGACTCTCAGAGTTGTGTTAAAGCAGTACTCTTGTCTATGAGCTGTGGTGGGACCTGTCCTGGGGGTGCTTTGCTCTGCCCAGTGAGGGTGGGTTCCAGGGACAGGGGCCATGAGCCCCTCCCTGTCCCAGGAGGATTTCCTGCACTTCAGGCACTCCCAGAGCTTTGCTCTGTTAGGACACAGACACCCCTGCTGCCCCCAAAGCAGGTGCTCCTCTGGCAAGGTCTGCTACCCCTTCCCAAGCAGCACCTCGATGCTGAGGCTTTGCCACACAACTTCCCAGAAAGATGACAACAAATAAATCAGCAGTGCAGAGTGTGAATGGCATGGAATTTTTTTTTGCCATCACATGTGTACCCTGCTCTTCCACAGCCTGGGCACCAAAAACTGCCCCTGCCCACAAATCCCAACAACTCTCCTGCTCTTTGCACACCTCAGAGCCCTTCCAGGAGTGACTTTTTTCTCCAGAAAAGTTAAAAGTTTAATCACACACAAAGAAAAACAACAAAGAAAATGATACAGATGTGTATAAACCACGTACAAACCTCTGTGCACATCACAACCCTCGTGGCCCTCACTCTGAGTGGGTTTTCACCCATCCCTTCCTCCCCTCCCAGCTCAGGGCCCTGGCAGAGCAAACCCTGTGACCTGCTTTTTGGAGAGTTTGACTGTGCTGGCCCTGGGATGTAACCTGGGATACAATCTGGGGGACACTGCCGGACACAGCCTGGGACACAGCCTGGTCCTGGGACACAACCTCAATTAATCTGGAGAGTGGCACAGGTTGGGCTGGAGAAGCAGAGCTGAGTTTCCAGCCCAACCTGTGCCTGGAGGCAGCTCCTGCAGCCTCACAGCACATCCCTGTGTCACTGGAGAGTGCTGTCCTGTGTCTGTGTCCCCAGAGACACAGCCTGAGCTTTTCCAGAGGGCTCCTCAAAATCCCAGCAGGGATGGGGGTGACAAAAGGAAATCTGAATATTCTGGGTGAGGAAGAAGGAGGCTGTTACTTCATTCTCTCATTCCTCTGCCAGGCTGTGAGCCCAATAAAAGGGATATATTGTGCTCCTACACATCATTGGGCAGGAGAGGAAGTGTGTGACAGCTTCCATATTCCCCACACGGGGAAGGAGGACGGGGAGATTCTCCTCTCCCACTCGGGGTACCCGGGAGCCTGGCAGGGATCCACTGCTCACAGGGGGATGGGCTGCAGCAGAGACGTGGAATTTGTGCTGGAGGGAGCACTGGAACAGCAGGAAGGGGGTGGAGAGAGACAGGAATAAAGGGGAAATACACTGAGGGAGGCAAAACCTGGAGAGGAACAAGATCTGTGCACAAACAGCAAAGAATAACTGGTGAAAGTAATAAATAAAGCAGGTTAATGGAAGAGGCTGGGAAGAGGTAGGGAATGCTCTCAGTGGAGTGCAGAGAGAGGAGGGGAGGGCAGAGCCAGGGCTGAGTGGGAGGGGAGCACGTGGGAAGGGTCCCCAGCACCTTCAGCCATCCCTGCTCCCTGCCACTACCAAAGGGAAGTGCTCAGGGGCTGTGCCACCAGGCCATAGCAAATGTCCCAAACTGGGGACAGGGGCCAGGCCCTTCCCCAGCTCTCAGGACAACTGACATGGGAGCAAACCCCATTAATTAAGGCAGTGCTGCTGTGGTGGGCAGCAGGGAGGGCAGAGCTGGAGGCACAACAAGGAGCATGCCAGGGTGTGCCGGGATCTCTGCCCTGAGCCCTGGGGTGGGGCTAAAACACTCCCTGAACTTTAGGGATTGAAAATACCCAGAGTGGCAGGAAGGATTCCACTGTCTGTGAGCGTGTCTCACATGCACAAGCCCCAGTCCATTTCTACCAAGCCCCAAAATCCCACTTTACAGAGCTCTGTGTGTGCACCACTGAAGCCTCCTCAGAGGTTTGCACGAGACAGACTTTGCCATGAACCCTCTGCAGCTAAAATTAGTATGAAAATGGTGGTGTTTCATAAAAGAAAGATATGTGGATGCCCGTAAGTGCCATTTTATTTCTCAGTGAGAGGATAAAGTGTTTTTTCCTACATAATTTTTGATGTAGAGGCTAAATTAGGCCCGAGAAGAGGGACAATACAACTTTAAACATCATTAGTATTCAGCCTACGTAAGCCAACCAACAGCAGTTATGTATTTTTGCAAGTATGCATATAATTTATTGTGGAGAACACAATTTACATGGGTAGTCGATGCCTGTTTTATAGCCTCACAAATAGATGTATGAACTCAAGCATATAATGGCTCAACCAGCAGGCGCAAATACGTTCTAAATCTTCTAAATGTGCTTCACAAAAATGTAACTGAGGAATATAAAACAGATCAATTCTTGCATGTTATATATTGGTTTTTGATTTACAAATCTAATCTGGGAAATTTCTTTAGAAATGAGTGGATTTTTTTTTACTGAACTTCTTCTTTTACAGGATTGTGCCAGTCCAATCCTTGAGGATTCCCTCCTGTATATGGCTGGGTTTAGAGGTTTTTTATTATTATTTTAATCTATGGAGAGAATACAGTATATATTTGTGGCATTTGATTTCATAGCTTCCTGTGTGTCCTAGTGCTAATTTCCTAAGAAAACCCTTTTCTGTTATTTACAGTCTCATAACACACAGTGTGCTTTATCTATGCTGGCCCTAATTAGTTTCCCAAAAATAAAAGGGAAGGGAAAAAAAGAAAACAAAGAAAAAGGAAAAAAAACCCAAACAAACCAAAACACATTACTGTGTGGATCCTTGCACATCCTAGAAAGTTGGCAGTTTCATTTCTAATTCAGGTGCAGGGGGAAGATAAAATCTGGGTGTCTGGAATAAAACACATTTCTAATGGGATGGAACGACAATCCCTTATTACCTCCCACCATTTTTCTCATAGTTTTGCTCCAAGTACAGCAAATCCCTGTGCTATATTTTTTCATAATGTATAGCTTGCTATTACCTCTCAAGAACAATTTTTATAGAGAGGGTGCCCTGTTCAATAGATCTGTAGTGTCTCCAAGGGGGAATTCACACAGGGTTTTATTTATGGTTACACTCAACTGTACCATGTTGCCAAGCTTCCCCCTTTGGATTTGTCAAAAAAAATATTCCTTTCTCCACCAAAGCCTCTGCATCACATGGGTATTAAGATATAAAGGAAATAATTATTTTGCCCTTTTTAAGACCCTTATAGCACTTGTCTGATATAACATCAAAAGAATAATAATAATTAGAAGAACAAAGTTGGATGTTTGAATATCAGAGAATGAATATTCCAAAACACAGGTTTTGCTTTGAAGCCTGGATTATCTGGAATCTCCAGAAAGATGATTGTTGCTGACTGATTGTATGTTTTCTGACTCCCATATGAAGCATTTATCTGTCTCCAAAGGGTTTTGGCATCATCTTGGCTTATACCAGAGCACAAACAAATTAATTCCATCGCCCCCCTCAAATACTCTTCCAGTTAGATTTCATTTTCAGCCCTTTCCAAAAACACACGATATTTCTGGTCCAATTCACGATAATTTATTTTTAAAATCACAGGAATTTAAAATAAAAAAAACACTGATCATGACACAAAATAAATCCCACCTTGTGCTGACCTTTCCTTTGGCATTAATTTCCTCAAGGGTGCTGTGTGTGTCTGTGTCATTTTGGGTCCCTGTCTCACGTGGGCACTGGCAGAGCTCCACAATTAAACCCATTTATTGCAAACCCCTTTGGGGAGCAGCACTGGGGCCCTCAGCCCCCAAAGCCCTGCTGACCCCAAACCCCAGAACTGGGGAACAAAGGGCTGGTTCTGCTCCAGGGGTGACCAGGGGCATCCCCAACCTGCTGCCCAAACCCACCTGGAGGGACAGAGCTGGGGGGACTCAGAGCTGCAGAATAATTTACTAGTTGTACTTGGAGGGAGAAGGAAAAAAAAAAAAAAAAAAAAAAAAAAAAAAAAAAAAAAAGAAAGCAATGTCATTTAGGGTCTTGGAATTGCTTTTGTTTGGGTTTTCCAGAAATAAGAGCAAAGGCAGAACCCTTCACTCTGAATCATGGGGACAGAAAGAAGCAAAGATTAAAACCCAGAGAATTTTGCTGTCACTCTCCTGCAAGAGCATATTAAAAATACTTCTTTTTCCACTGGGAAGACTATCTGATTTTCCACAAAAGGAATTAGTATTTCTATTTTTAACAGTACAAAGTCTACAGCTTGTCTATGGAAAGATCAGTGTCCCAAGTGGCAAAAGTTCTGAGGAAAAAATCCAGGTTAAAGCACGGCAGCTCTTTCCAGGGGGATTTTTATACACCAGGAACTGAGAGGGAGCCCAAACTCACTTCATTTAGGACACCAGAAAACCACCACAACTTTGAACAGAGACATTTAAACAGAAAAATATCAATAGGTCATGGAAACATCCAGGAGGAAAAAAACGCTTTGGAAAGTTAAAATGAGTAAGATGACAAAGGAGTACCTAGAGACAGTTCTGCTTAAAATAACAAATGTAAATGTTTCTGTGTTAAAAAAAAAAAAAATCATTGGATCAGCTGAGGATAATTCTCTAGAGCCAGCTGCTGAAAAACCAGGGAGAGAGCTCTCTCCTCTGGAAAATCAGGCCCATGCAATGCCTGGCAGCTCCAGGTGACAAAACACAGCACCAGCACAACCTCTCACCCCGGGGCTTCAGGGGGTGCTGCAGGGAGCCCCAGCTTCCCCAGGCCTGCAGGATATTGATTTATCTGCTTGGACACCCCAGATAATGCCCAAGGGAAAGGGGTTCAGGTGACCACCGAGTGGCACAACAGCCCAGTGTCCTCAGTAGAGAGGTTCTGGCTACACCTTGCATTACTGATGGCTGTAATTAGGAACTCCCCTCCAGGAGCCAGCCCAGACATGTCCCTTTGGTTCAAGTGCCACTGGACACAGGGCTCATCAGGGAGCCAGCCCAGACAGGTCCCTTTGGTTCAAGTGGCACTGGACACAGGGCTCATCAGGGAGCCAGCCCAGACAGGTCCCTTTGGTTCAAGTGCCACTGGACACAGGGATCATCCTGCCCAGCAGCTCTGAAATGTGACTTTCCAGGTGGGAGTACAACTGGAGTTAAATTTCCACACCAAGGTACGTGGAACATCCCCACTTCATTTTAATTGATCCTGCCAGGCAAGATTGATTACCTGCAAAGGGCATATTAACACTGCAGAGGTAAACAAGGAGCTCTGCTGGCAGGGAGCAGCAGGGAGAGAGAGAGCAGGGACTGCTCTGAGAGAGGACAAAATCCTGGGGGAAAACGGGGAAAACCAGGACAACTCCCAAATAATCTTCCTGAAGGGAAGGTGGGAAGGATGGCTGGGGAGGGGGGCAGAGGTTCAGCCTGGCAGTGTCCAGAGCTCGGTGCAGGGCTGGGGAGGATCTCCACCATAACACCAGGACCCCCCAGCACAGCCCGAGCCACAGGAGCCCCCTGCACACTCCTGGCTCAGGGGCTCTGTCCAAAATGAGTTCTCAAAGAAGAAGGCTGCCCTCAGCTCTGATGGATTTGGGAAGGAGCTGGATGGCCTCAAGCTGCCCGAGGGGAAGTGCCAGGCTGGGTTTGCCCTGGGAGAGCCCAGCTCGCCTGCCAGACTCCAGCTCGGGATATCTGACACTCACATCTCAGTCCATCACCTATTTCCTCCTTCCCAAACCCAGCTTTGCTAAAATGCTACAACACAGAGTACTTCTACCCAGGGCTGCAAGGAAAAAACCCTCTCTTTCTCCTTTTAAGGTGGACTAAAATAATAATAATGTGAGAAGACCCACATGCAGGGCTGAAGTCACATCCTGTTCGTTCATTACAGTAACAAATGTGTTCGACAGTAATTATCCAAAGGGGAGAATTCCAAATCTTCTCATCTTGCTCTCTCCTAATTAATTAATAGTTTAAATGTCATCATGATGGGAAGTGCTCATCAGAAGCAGAATCTGCTGCCATGATTTACAACTCTGCCTCCAAAGGCTCTGAAGCAGTGGCACCCCAGGGTTAAATTTAATTCAAAAACCTAAGGCTCTTATTGCTCTCCTCTCCAGTTTAGCAGTGCAACTCCCCATCAAACCAACGGTGTGAAGGGAAGATGTGGGGGAGCACTTCCTTCCCCTGCTTTTTTTTTTTTTTTTTCTTTTTCTTTCCATCATTAAGTTGGAAACGGAAAGATTAAATTAAAATTAGTCGTTTGTCAACTTGTTAGAGATTTGTTGCAGGAGGCAATGGAGGGCCAAGGCTGCTGTGGAGCTGAGCAGAGCTGATCTAAAGAGGGGCCCTGGTACTGGGTGAGAGCCCTGGCAGCTCTAATCCCGGCTGGAAAGGGAGCTCAGCGCTCCAGCTGCACAACAATGAGGACAAGGAGCCGTCTGCTCCGAGTGCAATGGTCCTTGTTCCCAGCCAGCTCTGAGCATTTAGCCAATTAGCCAGCACAGCTCTCCTCTCCCAGCGATTCTGGGCTGGAATAATTAGAATTTGCACTTAGAGGAGCCTCTCCTGCTGCAAGAGGTTTGCCCAGTGCTCGCAGCCGTGAGTGGAGTGGGGAGGGAAAGGCAGCACCAGCCCGGAGTGCCCGGGAGCAGAGAGGCCTCTGAGCACAGGGGAACCCTGCAGGGCTGGCCCTCGGTGGTGCCCCAGCCCAGCTCTTGCAGCCAGGAGCCACCAAACCCGTTGTGGTGAGCACCAAACCCCGCTCCTGGGGAGGGGACACAGACAGGTCTCCACACCACTGCAACTGGAGCAGCTTCACAACCCTTCAGCCTCCTGCCTGTGCAGCCTCTGCAGCAAACCCACGCCTGCAAGGGCAGGGATTCATCCCAAAGACACGAGTCCAGAATGACAAACACATTCTCCATCCTTTGGATTTCTTTAAAAAAAAATGGATTTCACTAAACAACCAACTGTGAACTTTTTGGGTTGCAATGAAGAGCTCTGCCCACGTCATTCCAAACAAAACCCTGACTGGATCATCACCAAGCCTCCTGTGCCTAATGGCAGAGCCATCCCATGTGGACTAATCCTCATGTGGGGAAAAAAATCTTCTGCATTCAGAGAAACCTGTGCAGTGATCTGGAATTTTGAGTATTGAGAGGCCAGGGGGGAATTTCATCTTCAGAAGATCCCCAGGCCCATGCAGGCACCCAAATAACTGCAAGGACTGCTCAGCACCATCAGAGTGTCCTTACAGGTGAGCACCCCGTGTCCTGCAGGGCTCAGCCCAGCTGAGCTCAGCCTAAGCTGCCAGACCTGGAGGTTTCTGCTCCAGGAGGAAGGGATTCAGCCCGAGGGCAGGGAACTGCCCGGGATGTTTAACTACAGCTCCCAGGCACGTGTCCCTCACTGATGGATCGACTCCATCTGCTGAACATCACCTCCTCCAAAATAACAATGTCCCAGCCTTCCTCTCTCCCACCTTCCCTGCACACACGTTGCAAATCCATGAGGTAGGAAAAGAGAAATTACAGATCTTTATTTGCCAACTTTGCACATTTTCTCCCTCCCCCCATTTCCATAAAACAACTCTTTTATTCCCAAGGAGGAATGGGGGGTGGGAGCTTGTTATTTTTCTATTTCAGATAAAAGGTTGGCAAAAGAAGAACCCGATTCATGTCATTGTATTTCCTTATTGTCTGCATTAACCTTCCCCATGGTTACTTGTTCTTTGTAATGTTACACTTGTCTTGCTGCAACACATGAATACCCGAGCCAATTTTGTCATGCAAATGAATTCAGTTGGATTGTAAATTGTGTGAAGGAGCATTAGTTTATCAGGAACCCGCCTGCATGCTGCACCCAACTGATTTCTCCTATTCACACCAAGAGTGCAATGTTTTCTAGCTGATCCTGAATGTCCATTCGAAAGCTGTGGGGTTTATTATCATGATTATTATTATTATTATTATTTGTAAGGACTTTTACATTTGCATTTACTTATTTATTCAGTCAGTCACAAAGCTGTATTCCTTTTCTAAAGCCTGATTTATATAATCAAAACCCACAGCTATGCCATCAAAAATGAAATATTACTGCAACCCATGTCTGTATTTATTGTAAGCCTGAATGGAAGGCTTGTACCTGTGTTGGGAAGGAACAGACATTATAATCTGTGAGCCATCAGGTAGATAACGTTGCTGGCATTTCACACTGTAAAATGAAAATATTTCTATTGAGGTCGATACCTGTATTTAGAGTGACATTTCTCCAGCCAGCCCTGGGGTTATCACTGATCTGGAAAGCCCACTCAGGACAGAGACACAAACATTGCCTCTGCAGAGCAACCTCCTCCCTGCCAGCTGCCAATCACCTGGGAAAGGCACTGCCAGGAAATTCCTGAGCTCCCTCCCGAATGCCTGAATCCCAAGGAATTGCACACCTGCCTCCTCCAGAGGTGGGACGTGTCCCTCTGGCCCCCCTAAGGCCCTGATCCCAGCAGCTTCACTCTCAGCACCTGCAGTGCCCACCCTGTCACCGTCCCCAGATCTTCCCCCTCCCCTTTGCTTCACCCCCAGCTCTTGCTGACACAACTTGGCTTTAGAGCTGGTTCCCATTTCAGTGCCAGGGCCAAAGCTGAGGCCGGGAACACAGACTGGATATCTACAACCAACTCCTGGGCCTGCCTTGATTTGTAGTGAAGCTCAAAATTATCAATAAGTTGGTGGCAACAGCAGAACAACCTCCAAATCAAGTGCAACAGCCTTATTGCTGCCCTTATCTCCCTGCAGACTGGCCACTATGTCATGGGCAGCTCAGAAATGGAACCAGAATTCACATTTCCTCACAATCTTCTCCCAGAGTTATGGATGGAGCCAATTCTCTGCCAGGCATCTGCTGGATCATGCCCGATTAAACAACAAATACCAGGAGTGTGTGTCCCTGTCCTTGCAGCACAGCAGGAGGGGTGCCAGGGTCATCCTTCCCTCCCTGCAGTGGGAGAGGCTTTGTCAGGATGCTGCAGACCAGCTCTCCCCCCTCACACAACAGGGAAAGGCTGGGAGAACTGGGAATGGTCAGCCTGGAGAAGAGAAGGCTTTGGGTGACCTAAGTGTGGCCTTCCAGCACCTGAAGGGAGCCCACAAGAAAGATGGAGAGAGATCTTTTACAAGAACATGGGTGACAGCATGAGGGGGAATGGCTTCACACTGCCAGAGAGCAGGGTTAGATGGATAATAGAGAAAAATTCCTCCCTGTGAGGGAGGCGAGCCCCTGGCACAGGGTGCCCAGAGCAGCTGTGGCTGCCCCATCCCTGGAAGTGTCCAAGAACTGGTTGGACAGGGCTTGGAGCCACCTGGGATAGTGGAAAGTGTCCCTGCCCATGGCAGGAGATGAAACAAGATGAGCTCTAAGGCCTCTTCAACCCAAACCATTCTGGGATTCCATGACAAAGGAAGATTTGTCTGAATGTCACACGTGTGAGTGGGCTGTGACCCACAGGTGACAGCCCTGCATGGTGCATGGCATGCAGGCAGAGGGAAGCAGCCAGGGCAGCTGCATCCAGCAAATGTGAACTGGATGGGCTGGGGAGCCCAGCCCGGGCTGGACCCTGGGGTGCTTTCCCCTCTCATCAGCCTTGAGACACAGCAGGAGAGCAGTGGGTGCCTCCTCACCCTCCATGAGCCATATGGAGAGCAGATTAGGAGCCTCTGGGGCTCCTAATCCTGCACAACCACTAAAAAGGCACTTGGGGGGTGATCACAGCAGGGCTCTGGGTCCAGGCAAGGCAAGAGCAGCCAGCAAACCCTCCCAGCTCCACCCAGCCTCTTCTGGGCCTCCGTTTCTCCAAGTGCAAAAATTCCTCCTCCTCAGAGGGGCACTGGAAACTCATTCCAATTTAGAAAGTACCAGTGAAAGCTCCAGATAACCAGTGTTGCAGGTGTACAAGTGTTCTTTACAATCCTGCCCAATAAAAACAACTTCAGGAGTTTGCTTTATCTGCTGCGGACCTGGCTCGAGTTCGAACATAATTCTTCCCCCACCACACTGAAGATAAAGAGATCAAACCATAGGCAACTGAGGATGGAAAAGGGAAAAGAGCAGCACCCAGAAAGAGCAATGGAAAGGAGACTTTATCCCTTTGCAGGACAACAATCTGGAAAAAATAAATGGGAAGGGCAGAGCAGCAATGCAACGGCACCAGTGAGGACACCACCAGCTGCATGGAGAGACTGCCACAGCCCTTCCAGGTGACTTCAGCTGCACAGACCTCAGGGCAAGATCTGGCCAGGGTGGGTTTTTCCAAATTAGAAGCCAAAACAACCCCAAAGGAGATTTTTGCCCCGGAGGTGCCTTCCCTGGCTCCAGCAGCGTGCTCTGGGGTGTGCAGGGGCGCTGGAGGGTGGATGTGGCCCCTCCAGAGCAGCCTCCCTGCAGACAGCAGTGCAGGCTGCAGTCGATGGGGAGGCACTGCTGGTCACTCCACACTCAGCCCCCTCTGTATTTATTGTCCCTCTTTGGTGTAAATAGGTCTTGAGCCCGTGGCATGTCATTATAACTTTTTCGAAATAATGATGCTGCCTTTAGGTTTTTTTGCTATAATTTATGCCCAATGCACCAGCGCCAGTCACTCAATACTGTAGAGTCTGCAGAGGTGGAGATAGCCCTTAATGAGAAGAGGTTTTGCCTTTATCTCCTTTATACTTCAACCATTATCTTCCTCCAGTCTATAACCATGCGGTTACCACTGACAATAATGCTCAGAGGCAACAAATGCTGATGAGTTTTCTATGCAGTCTTCACAATAAGTCTATCAAAACAACCTCGAAAAATTATGAACCCTAGTGACAGACAAATAGAACCAGCTTCAGCACGAATTTACAGCCCAAATGCAACGTTCCTTTTAATTCTTCAGGCTTTTCTTATCTCTGCTGTTCCTCTTCTGGCTAGGAGATAACAGTAATTCTTCTGTATGCTATTTTTTTTTCCAACTGAGTAAGATGTTCCTCGTGTCTTTCTGCTTGCTAAAGATAAAGGGTTAAAGACCAACTTGTGTTGGTCGCTTTGTGTTGGGGGAAAAAAAAAGTAATCAGTATTCAAGAGATTGTTATCAGAGGTAAAGCGAAGAGAACAGTAATTTTGCCTGCTTCAGTTAGGATTTTT
>VZRH01007267.1:311541-327237 GCA_013397555.1 Urocynchramus pylzowi | reverse complement strand
TTTTTTTTTTTTTTTTATGAATGCACATAATGCCTGGAGTGTTGGGGCCAGATAAAAGAATTAGTGGCAGCGCAGGGGGACGGAAGCACAAAGTACACCGGAGAATTAGACTGTCTATCTTTGTCTCTCCCAGCTCATCCAGGCAGCCGGGGCTCGCAGCTCGTAAACAATTTAATCTTTTTGCTACAGTTAAAATACAAAGACAGCAAACCTCCTCCTTCCCAGCCGGGGAGGGGGTACGCTACGGTGGGGCGGGGGAGAAACCAGAGGAGAGGAGGTGGCGGCTGGAGAAGGGAAAAATCAGAAAAAGGGCTGACACAAACTTTTCTGCCTCACTTTAACCTCTCGCCTCCCAGCATCAGCACGATTTTCCCGAAATTCGGGAGGATATTTTATCTCGGCAGGCAGCCCCACCTCCCAGCGTTTTCCCCAGCCTCTCTCCTCTCCACCTCCTTCATCCCCAGCTCCAAAGCTTCCCATTGTCGCTGGCTGCGAATTCCTCCGGCTCACAGGTTAAAGAGCTGAACAGATTAACTCACGTAGGGAAAGGGAGCACAAATAAAAGCAGACGCGAGGCTTCTCGCCCTTCCTGCAGGAACGCGGCTCCGCAAGCTCAGCCCGAGCCGGGCGCTCCGGGGCTCGGGAATTCCGAGTGCCGGGGGTGGTGGGAAGGCTCCCACCTTGGAGCTGGCCAGGTGGGAGCTGGGCTGGCCAGGAGGCTCCTCCAGCCGCATGGCAGGAGGGTGGTAGCGACTCTCAGAGCCTTGGGAATGGTGGGAAGCAGCTGGGAAGGAGCTCTGACCTTGTCCGGGTCACCACATTTTGGGCTTTCCCAGCTGGAGGCTGGGTGGGCACATGAATTCAGGGGTTGTTTAACACCCTGCTGGAGGGAGGGGGAGACAGACAGCTCTGGAGCTTTCCTAAATCAAGGTTTAAGCTGTGGAGACTGAGTAAGAAGAGCAAACCAGCCCAGGGAGTTCAGTGACTCCTGTTCTGCAACCACAGCAACGAGCACAACTAAACCAAAAAAAATCCAGAAAATCCAGGATCTCTTCTCCTCAGCTCCAAACTAAAGCTCCTCTCTGTGACTCAGTCACTCTTCTCCATCACCAAAGGGATGGAATCACCTGCAGCTGTTACCCCAAGAACTTGAGGGAATAATTGCCGGGGATTAATAAATGAGTGAAACAATCAGAGGCTGGGCTGTGCAGTCGCTCCTCCCACGGAACAATCCACACACAAAGCTCCGTTTTTGCCTCTTGGTCCTTAACCAATCACACATCACTCACCAAGGCATCACTCACAAATGAGTGACAGTCACAGGACAAATGGCCAGGCTGGATATGGCCCTGAGCAAGCTGGGCTAGCAGAAGGTGCCCCAGACCACGGTGGGAGGGTTGGAACGAGATGAGCTTTAAGGTCCTTCCAACCCAACCTTGAAAAACAGCCCAGGAAAGCAAAGCTGAGTTGTGGTGCTCGGATAGAAACAGTTTGCTCCTACAGGACATTTTCTCTGCAGGCTCCAACACCCACCCCAGTCACAGAGCAGCCCTGGGCATCTCCTGCCTCTGAGGCTGCAGCACAGAGAGACAAACTGCTGCTGGTACCACAGCACTTCTTTTGTTTGACTAAAGGCAGCCTGTGTACACAAACAGAAAATCAGAATAAAATAGTAGGAACATAAGACTCTGTAAGGAAGAAATATTATTGCTGGCTTTAGAGCGAGCTGCTGAGAGCTGCTCTCTCATATCTCCATCCAGGAATTACCAAGGGCTTTAGAGACACTGTCTGAAAGAGCCTTATCCACTGCTCCGAGGAGAGGGATTCTGCCTGGTTGGTTAAGTGGGAGAGCAGAGAGCAGGCCAAGTGTGTTTCAGGTAAAAACATTGTATTTCAATACTGAGGCCGTGTTAGCCAACTATTATGGGATTTTAAAGGCTGCATTGGTCCGACTGCTGTCCCCTACAGAGTGCTGTAGGTTGGTTTTAAACACTTCCAGGAGGTCGAGTGAGGGACGAGGACACGGTGCCCAGGATCCTTGTTTGAGAACCAAGATGGGCATTTAGTGCAAATAATGTGAAAGTGAAAGCAAAGCAGAGCCCTGTCCACACACACACGGTTCTGTCTGCTCCTCACTTCCACCAACATTAATTCAAACTCATCTTTTCTTGCACATTTTAAGCAGAAAGGGGAAACAGTTAAATGATGTTAATATTTTTTAAATTAGGGAACAAGGAGATCCCGTTTAGGAGTCAAAGGCTGCTCTCACCCAAGGTTTTGTTTTAGAAAGGAGTGCAGAAGTTAATGAACCCAGAATAACCTTTAATTTTCAGTGTCCCCTCACAGTCTATTCACTCAGCATTCATGGCAGTGGCATTGCTCCTAATGAATGACTTGGTATTCATGTAGCTCTCTCAGTATTACTTATGTGTCTGATCTCTCCTAATGGAAAAACTGATTGTCACTGGGAAGTTATGAGGAAATATTAAAAAGATCTGATCCACAGTGAAAGTTTCTTCACTGTAAATGAAACTGCCAGATAACAAATGCAAATAAATTTGGGGAACTTATTGGTACTGAAGTTTAGTGCCTTTATAATTTATATCTTTACTCGGGAGTATCTGATCTCCAACTTAAATGGAACCAAAATCTCTATGAAAGAGGAATCACCCGACTTTCGATATCCTTCCACCAGCAATCACAGCTGTAGCCTCTTCAACCTCCTGTTTACATCACAGTTAATTTGTTTTATATCCAAGCTGAGGCAAAGATTCCTCACTAAGCCAAGAGACTTTTTTTCTTATTTTTAAATTATCTCTGCTGTGCTATACATTTACAGAGAAACTGCTGTGCATCCGTCGCCTCCTCTCCCCTCCTGGGGACCTCCCTGCACCTTTCACTGCTCAGGTTTCCACAGCACCTGCAGAAAGTGCTGCAGGAGGCCAGTGGTGCCAGAGCCCTGGAATTCCATATCCAGACCCAGCAGATTGTATTCTCACAATTTATCACCCCACTGCAAATCCCCCCACTCAGCACCCACCCCCCTGGGACCAGAGATGCTCAGAATCACAGGACTGGAAGGGACCTTGAAGCAGCCACAGCAGAGACCCCCAGCCTCCCTTTGGGCCTGCACACACCAGGCACATCCCACACCCACCTGGTGGACACCCAGGGACCTGGCACAGGGATAATTCTCACTATTAACAGTTGTATAAATGGAGAAGAGCAAAATTATTCCCAATTTCCATCCAGAGAAGACTTAGGCAAACCAAGCTATATAAAGCCTCTGAAATGTTTCCATGTGATTTGTGTATTTGAGCAGGCTTTGGCATTAAGTCTGAACTGATTGGGAAGATCAGTTTGGAGGCACCACAGCAGAATACCAACAGGAGCTGCCATTCAGCCCTGCTCCCCTCCTTCCTTCTCCCTTTGTAAAATTCCCCCAGAGGTAACAAATATCTGAGTGCTTTACCGCAGCCTTTCTTTGGGATAATAACACTAATGAAAAATGCATGCCAATGATTAGTTCTAGCAAAACAAATTTCCTTCCCAGAAAAGCTGGGAGTTAAATCCTGCCCGGAGCCCCAGTCCCAGCCCAGCCCCAGCCCAGCCCTGCTGCCTTTCCCGGTTTTCCCGTCTGTCCCTGCAGGACCCGGCCGGCTCTGCCTCACAAAGCCGCCGCGGGGCCCCAGGGCCCGCACGTGTTGTTCACTAAAAGGGGTGAAAGCCCTTTGTATTCGGCTTTTTTAGCACAGCCGAACTTCTTGGAAGAAGCAGTAGTTTAATGCCTTCGGAGAGTTGTGGTTTCATTTTGCCACTGTCTTCCCAGGAAAAGCTCCATCTGCTCAGTGTCCTGGTCCCCATAGCCCACACCAGATCCACCAGGCAGCTCCTGTGCTTTTAGCTCTTCAAAACACACTGCTCCCTCCTCCAGCTCCTTCACCTGCAGCGGGCTCAGCAGCCAGAGGCTCAGCTGGTTTCCCACTCCTGGGGAATCCCGGGATGAGCCAAGGCTCTCTGGAAGCACAGGGATGAGGTGGCAGCACAGCCGGTGTCCCTGTGGCTGTCCCTGTGCTCCCCTCCTGCTGCACTCACACCTTGGACTGCCTCATTTGCAGTTTCCTCCCGTCCTCACTAACCCTTTTCCCCCGTGGACATTTGCATGAGCAGGGTTTTTGTAAAAGGATCTGTAGAGAACTTTTGGAAAAAAGCTATTTTTAACTGACAGAAATGTGGTGCTGGTGCCAGAAACCTGACCCTGCTCCTGTCCCGTGGAAGGGTCACCGTGACCCACACGTGACGCTCCACTGCTGCCCCAGCTCTCTCCCAGGAGCTGTTTAGAAATGTGTTTACACATCTGAGAAAACCAAGACTGGCTTTGCTCACCAAATTTCCACAAACAAGCTTAAATTAATCCAATAAAGTCCCTGGTAGTTAATTATTTGCCCAGATTTCATTGGAGTCGAAGCCCTGGCTTCCGCTTTAGTACACAAGCACGAGGCACGGGTGGCGATTCCAGGCAGGTTGTTTGGCAAACGCCAGCATTGTTTTCCTCCATGCACCTGCAGATTGCTTGGCAGTGCCTGCTGCAATCCAGCCCTCCTGGCTGCAGAGCCTTCCAGATGTGCAAGAGTTTCCATGCCCGGTGTCCCAGCCCTGAGCCACGCACGGCTGCCGTGGCCCCGAACCAAATCCTTCTCCGTGCCCAGCCGGGGCACCCAGCCAGCCCTGCACGGCCACACCTGGGGACAGCAGAGTCCCATGGCTGAGGGTTTGTCTCCTCACACTGGTGGTGGCTGCAGGTCCCTTGTCCAGCTGCTGGGACATCTCTCCCACAGCCGGGATGTTCACACACCCCTGCCTGAACCCAAATCAACGTCCAGAGGTGGGGAAGGGCAGAGCCTGGCTGCTGTGTCTGGCACCCAGGGACACAGGAGGGTGTGAAATGCCCCGGAGAGCCCTGGCAGCCCCCTGCCCATCCCTGGTGCCGGCTCACCGCGCTTTGTTCTGGGCTGCCAGATGGGCAGGGCCGGGGGTCAGCGCTGGCAGCGGGACACGGAGCTGCTTTACTCACTTCGGCGTGAAAAATGTCACCCTCCTCAGGCTTGGGGGATTTTCATCCCTCCTGGCCTGCCCCCTCCCGCTTCCCCACACAGCTGTTAATGAGACAGTTTGCCGGAGCCAGACAAATGCAGACGGGCTGCCCGGGGCCAGGCGCTGGGAGCGGGCACACAGGGCAGCGTGGCACTTTTGGTGTAAGCATGTGGCGTGTTGGAGTGCCAAAAGCTTGGTTGGTGGCCTCTATTTGTTTTTCAAAGAGCTTGTCAGGTTCATTTACACACGTCAGCGCCTGCATGTGCTTGAAGAGAGAGGGGAAACACATTCTTTGTCTGCCGGGTGCCTGCGAGCCCTGCCTTGGGAATGACGGGCTGGGGAGCTGGAGGCACCTCCCGGATCACCCCACGCTCCAGGAGCAAAGGACAGTGGAAAAGGTCCCTGCAAGGCACAGCCAGACCCTCAAACCACCATCCTCTGCCAGCACAATGAACACCACTTTGGCTTTTCAGCAGCATCAGTGTCAAAACCTGGCTTGTTGTATCCCTTGTCCTGCTTTTCCTAGCACCCAGCTTTTGTTCTAGGTCAAGGGAAGGCAGAGCTGGTGACTGAGCTCAGCCTCGTGCCTCTCCAAATGCTTATTCTGAGTCACAGAATCATGGTTTGGGTTGGAAGGGATCCTAAAGGCCATCTCGTTCCATCCCCTCCCACTTGAGCGTAAGAGGGGATTCTCATCAATTCCTACACAAAATTTAGACCCTTTGAGGCAAAGAATGTAAAAATGAAAAAGTTTTGATTCTTTTCCTTGATGAGTTTGCAAGGAAACTGCTGCTGGAATTGGGATCACCTGTCAAAATTGCTACCAGGAGATACACAACTCTTAACCAGCTCTGAAATACTACTTGAGTGAAGTGGAACAGGATTGAACTAAAAGGGTTTTACCTCCCCGATATTAAGTGCATATTGAAGATTTAAGTAGCAATTAAGGTTGCTGTAGAATATGGCAAATCAGCATGTTTATCTTCCAAAGATAAGTTAAAAAAAAAAAAAAAAAGACAGAAAGAGGGAAAAGGGAAAAAAACCCAGCAATTAGGAGAGTAGACTGGGGGAAAAATATTAAATGGATGCTTCTGCACAAAAAAAACCCAGGCTGACAACATTTCTGCTTTGTAAGGGGGAAATTACTGTAACGCACTGTTTACATAGCAGAAATCAGGGGAAATTATGCTGTCACACTGACATCTGTAGGAGAAGGACAATTTTAAAATTACACTGTTCAACACCTTTAATGATTTGTAACACAAGAGGTGTGGCTACTCCTATTAAATGTGTTGCCAAATCAATAAAAGGCATAATTGGAGTTGTTAGAGCAAATTATAGCACCACCGTTATGTTGCAATACAATGTTCCCTTGTAAACTGCTATTACGGGTAAAGCTGTATTTCTCTCTTATTTGGCTGTTTTGTAATGAGTTGGCATTTTGCTCCATAATAGTTCCACTTTCTTTTATGGAGCTTTCACTTTTACTTTCCTCTTTTGTGCAGCCTATAATTTCCCTTCCCTTCCTCTCTGCCTGTTGACAACTGGTCTATACGCGTTTGAAAACAGTCCTGAGGTTATAAACTATATTATTTAACATTATTTGTAATCTTTTTCAATTGGAAGTCAAGGGGGGAGGCACAACATCGGCACATTTAGAACCTGAGGTGTCTTTAGGCTGGGCCTTCACCTTCCCCGGAGGGAAGGGAGCTGCAGCAGGGCAGGAGAGATGGGAAGACCTTGCATAAACTCTTCAAGGGTCTTGCTGCTGGCATTTCAAATGAGGGATTTGGGCTTATCTGTCTGGAGCACAAGGAGTGGCTGTGGAAGCTCTGCCTGGGAGCTGTAAATCACCAAATGTGCCCCCGTGCTGAAGCTGAAGCTGCTGAGGTCTCGGTCACTGCCTGCCAGGGGACACTGCTCTGCTCCTGCTCATGAGGGGCTGTTTCTCTCTCCAGGAGGAAGGCTGATGAGCATCAGCTCCTCCACACACTCAGCCCCCAGCCCACTTTTGGCTTTGCTGGGATGCAGAGATGAGCTGGACCAAGTGCAAGGTCACTGCCTCGGTGCTGAGGTGCTCACAAGGGCTGCTGGGCTCCCTGCCTTCGGTTCAGGGGAAGGGGGGAGGTTTTATTGTCCAGCCTCTCCATTCACAGTGAAAAAAACACAAGAAAGGAAGAAGAGAGGAGGAAAAGAGGAAGGAGAATTGATCACGAACCAGGCTTACACCAGTACTGCACAAGCTTTATCCCAGTTAACATAAAATCCTGGGGATGGTTGTATTCCCACAGCAGGAAGGAGCTGAGCCTGCCTCAGTTTCCTCTAGTCATTGACAAAAAGGCAATAACCAATATTCCACCTCCTTTGCTAGAATAAAATCATCTGTGTCCTCTTCTGCCACCAAAACACTGCAAAAGCTCAGCACAAGACACACAGACACATTCAGGCCATGGCACAGACAGAGCTTTGGGCTGGCAGATCTCCCTGAAGCCGATTTTTAAAGGGAAATTGTCAAACAAGAACAGTTTTAAACCAAACCCTTGCAGGGGCTGAGTTGTGACACCGTGTTTCCCTGGCAGGCTGCAGCAGGAATGTCCCAAGCCCTGTCAGGGCTGCTGCTGGCACGGGCGCTGCCAGCCTGGCTCAGCAGCTGTCCCCACGCTGGCAGCCCCACAGCAGGGCCCTGCCAACTGCTGGGATCCCATTGTCACACGGGTGTGTGCAGCTGCTGGGCTTAAACTTACTCCTGAAGTTATTTTTAGCCATTTTAGGTCGCAATTAAAGGCAGATGACCGGCACAGGCAGAGAGGGGTGGGGCGGAGAGCGATGCCCTCCGGACTGTTTGTGATCTGCAAACAAAACCAGGGAAAACTGCTATTAAGTAGCACAGGAATGTTTGGAAATTAAATATTCTCACTGTGCTGGCAATCAAGAGAAACAAAGGCTGGATTTTGGCCTTTGACTTGTGTCAGAGAAACGCTTTAGCATCCACACACAGCTTTGTGCCTCTCACAGGGAGATGCTGCTCACAGGGGAAAGCTACGCACAAAGTTTGCGCTGTATCAGATTTATTTAATATTGTTTTATCAATTTCTAGGACCTGCAGTAAATTTATTCCTTTGGTTTTATGTAAAATTTTTCTTTGAGCCCTGTATCACTCACAGTCAGGTCCTGTTCTCTCCCAGCCAGAAGTTGTTATTCACAAGCAGGGAAGCTGAGGAATAAATTTTCCTCCTGTGAAGACAGAGGAGCAACCTTTGAAAAGCTGCATGTGAAGGAGTGTAACAGGAGGATGTCCAGGGCTGCCCCTCCGAGCCTGTGCAGCTCCAGGGTCAGGGAGGGCAGCAGGGGCAGAGATCAGCACACATAGGAACACTTAGGGATATAAAAAATATCTCCCTGAGCTCAGCAAGAGCTTCCCTGGGTTTTCCCATGGAACCAGGAGGGATTTGCCCTTCTCTGTCCCAATGCCATCCTGCTCTGGGTGCTGAGGTGCCCGTGCCAGGTCAGAGCCTTGCACACCTTCTGTCAGCCCAGGGGAGGAACCCAAGCAGCCAAAGGGATGTGGAAGGGATGCTTGGGAATGTTTTGGGATGTAACCCATACATATTCTCTCTCTGGCAGCATCAGAGAGAAAAAAATGTTGCAGATTATGTCACAAAATGAATTCCCTCCAGAACGGGTCAGAGCTGAAGGCACAGCAGGGTCGCACTGGTGGAAGAGGATGAGGAGCTCAGCCCCAGCTCTGGTGAGGAGGAACAGAACACACAAATGTTTGCCTCTGGTGCAAACCCCCTCAATCCCATCCAAAGGAATGAGCAACCTGGTGTAGTGGAAGGGGTCCCTGCCCATGGCAGGAGGTTGGAACCAGATGGGTTTGAAAGACCCTTCCAAGCATCCCACGAGTCTGTGGCACGAAGCGGGCAGGAGGGAGAGGAGCAGCTCCACTGCCACACGTCCCCTGCTCGGCAGACGCCAGCACCAGGCACGCTCGGAGAAGTGGCGAATGGAAATGTGCATTTCTGCCGCTGCAGAGGTTTTGTTTCCAGTGAAATCCCTCCTCCTGGATTCATATGCAGAAAGGTGGGAGGGGGCCAGCCGAAAAAGTGAGGCTCCCGTTTCCTATCGGGCACGTGCTGGGCTTATCGGGCATAAGAATGCACTGCTCGTAGCCCAAATGTAAAGCAGTTAATAAACAGGCTGTTAATGTGACAGCAGCAGCAGTAGACAAGGCACAGTGTCTCAGGCTCCCCCCACCTCCTCATAATCCTAATTGCATCAAATCTAATCATTTTTATGGGATAAAAAGATTTCCATAGATGACAAAGGGTTACATTCTCAGCCCTGTTGATCCATCCAGTAAAATTAGATAAGAAATAGATTTCTAGGCAATGCATTAAAGGCGATTGGGGGGGGAGGTAAAAAAAAAAAAGAGAAAGGGGAGATCATTTACTGCAATTCCTCGTCTCACTCCTCGGTTCAAGAAAGAAAATGTAAATGTGATGTTCGTTTGGCCACAGGCAGCTGCTTCTATCAGGCACTGCAAACTGCAGCAGGACAAAGGGGTAACTCTGGTAAAAGGAAAGGTTAATAGCAAAGCAGAGGAGGGGGGCTGCTCATCGGCATGGACGGCACGTCGCAGCCTCGACACTCGGTGATGGGTTCGAACTGGGAACTGACATGAGATATAGAAGTGCTCACTGAAAATAATTCAGAGTGACGGCCGCGCTGGCCTGAAAATGGAGAGGGGCTGAATCACCGAGCACTTGGCGAATATGCAGGAGCAGGGTTGCCAACTGCTCCTGATTATTTGCAGTAATAGTCTGGATTTTACTGACCACTCCTCCCCTCCCCTCACCTACCTGCCCCCGCGGCTCTCGGGAGCTGCAGGTTCGGGGCGCTGGTGGGGGCGATGCTGGTGTTTGCTCCGGTGTAAACAAGGGACACACAGAAATCCCGGTGACTTCTGTGGTTACATAACAGTCACGGTGTAGGGAACGTAAATAATGAGAAAAATTAAACCCACACTCATCCCTAAGGTTAATTTTACCAACAGATATCCTAACAGAGTCAAATTGCACTGCTCATGCTGTGGCACATAGGAGACAATCAAGGCCTAGGATATTCTATATAATTACAGTTACACAGCTGTTCATATACCAACATACACACTGAGGGAAGCTCTACATGCACTATATGGTCAATACTTGGATATTATACCAGAAAAATGTATTTTGAGCGCTCAAGAAAAAAATAACAATTTATAAAAACATCCCCAGACCAATGTTCAGGTTTCTTGCAGCTCAGGGTGCTGTGAAAGAGCAAAAGCAACACTCCACAGCCAAGTCTGCTCTGGCACAAATTGTGAACGGGTTAGAAAGCTCTGTATTGTAGCAACTAGAATTTTAAATGATGTTCTTGCAGGTGCTTTAGCTGGGGGGGTGTGGCTGGCCTTCCTCCCCAGGAGGGGCAGAGAGCAGCCTGGCCCAGGGGGGCTGAGGGATCCTCCTGGGAGGGCAGCACACGTGGTGGCAGGTGACAGCCATGGGACAGCCATGTCCCTGCCCAGCTCCCCAGGTGACTTATCCCAAGAGAACAAGAGGGTCCCTGTATCACAGCAGGCTTCTGTCAGGTATTAACAAATGGAAAAGTCTCACCAGGCACCTTGTGGGGTTTGTTTGTTTGTAAATCTGGCGTGAATACATTTGGAACAACAAAGAGAAGAGGTTAAAAATATGCTAAAGCAAAAATAGATCCCTCATCCGCAGCTCGTCTGGGTGGTTGGCACTCACCCCAAAACATGAGTTACTGGGAGATGCAGAAGCTCTAAAAATCACTGCCCGAAAGAAAGAGAGGAAAAGGGAGCAAACCTCCTGGGTCCCCACACCCCTGTGACCATTCCTGAGGCCCCAGCACACTGCCCCTCCAGTGTGACCCTCTGCTCCTGCTCTCAGCGGGTCTGTCCTGGCACGTGGCTGCAGTAGCAGCACAAGCCAGAGCTAAGGCAGCCTTTGGACCATCCCCTGAACACTCCACAAGACAAAGCTTCTGCAGAGAGGCAACCTGTCGTGTGGGGATGCCAAGGATGATTCTTCTAAGGCTGAAGAATATTTGGAAAAGGAAAGCAGTGCTGGCCTGTGAGCCAGACTGTGAAGACACCCAAGCCTCCCCTGTGAAGCACCTTCCTCTGCAGCTCCCAGCCCTCAGCAGTGAGTTGCAGGACTATGGAGAGGTTTGGGTTGGAAGGGACCTGCACGGGTCAGAGTCCACCCTCTGCCATGGGCAGGGACACCTTCCACTACCCCACGTTTCTCCAAGCCTCATCCAACCTGGCCTTGGACACTTCCAGAGTGAAACCACAGCTTCTCCAGTGGTGCCCAGCCTGGTTTCAGCCCCTGCAGTTGAGCTGCACCGTGTGGAAGGGGGTGTGCTCAGCACTGACATCCTCTCACCCTCCCCTCAGTCTCCTGCAGGATTTGGGGTGCAGTTAATACAGCACCTGCCACATTCAGCTCTTCCCTTCCTCCTTTGTCATTTTAAAGCTGCCATTGTGAGGACCCTTCTGAAATTATGTAAAGCCCAGCTGGTTAGATGAGGGCAACCAGTATTTATAACCCCAGAGTTGAAACACATACTAATTCCACATAAATCTATGGCAAGTTAATCATGCCTGCATTTCCAATCCAGTTTTATGAGGTCAGAGCTCTCGGTCCAGCACTCCTCCCGTGCCTGAGGTGGTGGTGGCTGTCAGCTGCTGCAGGGCAGCCAGGCTGTGACACCCCAGAGCTGCCCCCTCCGCCCCCAATAGGGAGCCAGCTCCCCATGGGCTCCCCTTTCCAGGGGCTTTCAGTTCCCCCCAGACCCATCCTACAATGTCCCAATGCCAAGAGAAAGCAGAGGGGACCTGCTCTGTGTCTCCCTGCTGCTTTGGCTGATCTGTTCTGGCTGTTGTGGGATCTCGAGACGGACACAGAGGGGTGATGGCACAGCTGCCACAGCGACCCCGTTTTGTTCTCAGCCAAAGCCCCTGATTAAATCCAAAGCAGTCAGTGCAGCCCATCCCTGGTTTCCTGGCTGGTGGAGATGGGGAAAGGTGGCACAGACACCTGGGCCATCACCAGGGTCTGCAGCTGACACCTCAGGCAGCTCCTCACCCTCACTCCTCCATGGAAGAGCACTTTATACCCAGACTTCTTTAGACCTCCAACGTTACCAGGAGTTTCTGGTACCTGCACAGCACCTGAAGCTGGAGTTAAAGCTGGTTAACTCCCAGCCCTCTCACCACAGCAATAGCAGCAGATACCACAACAGCTGCAGTCTCCTGTGGAGCTGCTGCACAGACCAAGGTGGAAGCTGCTCCCAGCCTGCCCCGATTTTCCTCTCTGTGCTGGGAACATAAATCCTCGCTCAGCTCCTGGTGCCGCTGCACTGCCGACCTTGCTGAGGCTTGGCAGTGGCATAGATCTTTGTTTGGAGAAGCAAGGAGGATTTGGATCCCAGCTCAGGATGGTTTTGGCACGGATGGACAGAGAACAAACAGATTTCCTGCCACATGGAATTGCTGGAAGGAAACAATAGCCGGAGGCAAAGAAAATAACCAAAATCAGGGGCATGTCCTGTCGCTTCCCATTTCTGCACCTGCATGAAATGGCCAAAGCTCTGTGGAACAAAGCTGAGCTCTGATGTTTCACTTGCTCTTCCCTGTGGATGCAGTTACTGAAGCAGAATGGGGAAAGGTCACTCAGCCTCAGTTATGGTTCCAGTCCATTTCAGGGTTTTAGCACTGACATCAGCCCATAAATAGTAAAGGCATCATTTTGTGAAATAGATTTTTAAACTGTTCTGTTTATACTCGACTCAGTAAAACATGTAAGGGCTTCTCACAGCAAGCTTTTGGAGGGCTCAGAAGGCACAGACACCTCAAGAAAATAAAGGGAGAAACCTTTGGCAGTTTAAAGATCCAGCTTTTTATCTTTTACTTTCTTTTCTAAAGACCATTGTTTTGCAATAAAGCACAATTTTCTAAACATGTTTCTTAGCTAGCAAATAAATTAGACAGCAAGGCAACTCTAAAATGTGCAAAAGTTTACCCAGAAATACATGCAGAAAGCTCCACCAGGATTTCTGTGCTCAGATATCTGGCTGCAGAGTAAGCTTATCAGTTTGCTAATAACCATCAGCTCTCCATCCCAGTCAGGCTGCACTTCCAGGAGTTGAAATTAAAAATATTGACAGAAACAATTTCTGCCAGGCAAGAGAAGTTCACACTGTTACTGTAATTTTTTGTAGGTTCCTATTGAAGTTTCTATGTGTGCCCTGTATTACCTGCCAACTGCTGCTCTATTTATTTTACGTTTCTGAAATGTGAAATATTAACACGAAAAAATACAATACAGAATGTAATTTCTCCTGCAGAATGTGGAAGGAAGCAAACTGGGAGCATCCTGAGCTGTGGTTCTTAGAGCAGCACCTCTCCCTGGGCTGGATCCAGCCAAATTCCAGGCAAGAAGGGCCTTGGGAAGGAGCTGGGAGACCCAGGGAAGCTGAACACTGAGTCCAAGCTCTGTGTGCAGGGAAGACATCACAGGAGAAAGGCTGACAGATCCTTGTGGCCCTCTGCAAGGTGCTGACACTGGTGTCCAGTCCAAGAGGGAATTTCCCACAGGTTCAGAGCACTTTGGGTCACAGGCTCCAGCCACTGATTTCTCATACCCTTTATTCCACATCATTTCTGCTCTCCATCCTCCAGCAGCCACAGCTTAAGCTGCACATCAAAACCCATTTATGAGACCTTCTGCCTTAGAATTCCACCCCTTCCATAACTTGGGAGAAAGCTTTGGTATGAGACCTTTGGCTCAGGCCCATTTTACATCAGCAGCTCATCGGAGAAAGGTGACAATAATCCACCCTTGAACCACAAACTTTATTTGGGAGGCTGCAGACCACCAGGAAAGGCTCCCAGTTAAAGTCATATATGAAAAATAAATCCCTATCTTGGTGACACAGACCAAAGTTGCTGCAGTGGCTGTGACTGACAACCCCTTCTTCCTTGTGGGCCCCCACAGCCCAGGGCTATGAGGAGAGGAGGGTGATCTAGACCAGCTCAGTTTCCCAAAGAACACAACACAACCCAATCCTACTTATTTAGGATTGTTTGGAGCGTTAAAATATGGAAAAAGCAGAAGAACAAAGCTGTGGTAATTACACTCAGTGGGACGTATTGTGCTCAATTCAAACGTAATGGGAGCAGTGCTGGGTAAGTGCACACACAAGAACTCTCCCTTCCTCCACACCTCCCTCATTCAAATGGATATTGCAGGCACAAAATATACTTTTAACCCAAATATATGCAACACTAGGATTATTTTTATTAGCTGAAATAAAGCAGCACCACGCTGGGTGTGCAGCTACCTCTGCCTGACAGGGCAGATGCTGAAGTTACACAGACCCTCCTGCTCAGGCACAGCAGACTTTGCTAGAGAATTTCTAAAAGATGTAAATGGTTTCAAATTTCTTTAGCTTGTGCACCTTGGTTGAGATAGGATGATTATTTTTTTGAAAGTGTCTTTCCTGAGATCATTTACAGGCCTCTTAAATGAGAATTAAACCCCTATTACCTCTGAGATCAATACTGGATCCAGGCAGCCGTTAGAGCAGGGCTGCCCCAGACCTCAGGGGAGGGAAGGGCACAAGGAGCAATTGTCCTCAGAGGGCTCCAGGTCCCTGCAGGCACCACTGGAGCCAAGACCATCACCCTCTCAGAGGCCAAAATCCAACAGAGCAGCATCCCCTGACAGCCACTTCACATTCACCTTTGCCTTTAGGAACCCCTGAGCAGCCAAAATCTCCTCCTACTTTTTTTTTNTTTTTTTTTTTTTTCCTGGATCTCTCTCATTTCAGTGAGGACAGATGATCTATTTTGAGTTTAGGTACTGCACGTGGGATTTCTCATTGTTGCTGTCTCCTGGACAGACTTCCCCCTGGCAGAATTTTGTCCCCTTTCCTGCAGAGAAGCCCCTGGAGAAGGAGCATCCCATCTCCTGCTTTGCATGATCAACCTCTGGAGCGGGCTGGGAGGCAGGAGGGGGCCCTAACAGACTTGCCATCATCTCTGCTCTTTTTGCACCTTCTTTTCAGCCTCTCTCTCTCTTTTTCCCCTTACCAGCTTTGCTCCCATCTATGAAAAATCAGCAAATAAAAAGTTACATTAACCCCACCCTGACCTCTCCGACATAATACACTGAGGGCTGATGGGCTGCCTTTGGAGCTTCGCTGAAAAGCTGTCATTCCTCGGCATCCCAAGCACAGCCCAGGGAGCATTTACCAGATAATTAATATATTAAATGCATGAAAAATAGTTACACAGGGGCCCCCCCACCTGAGCTTTCCCCCTCCACACATACCCTGCCATCTTTTCCAGGGAAAAGGAGGGACGCAAAAAAGGAAGGGGGGAAAAAAGATAGATACAGCATGTGCACCATCAATATAAAAGCATCCCCTGAATAGCCATCATAAAAACTGTTCATAATTTTATAGCTTCATTCGTGCTGGAGCACCATAAAGGCAGGCCATATTTTTTACACTCAGGATGCCTCATAAAAA
>VZRH01007267.1:256746-311512 GCA_013397555.1 Urocynchramus pylzowi | reverse complement strand
AAAAAAAAAACCTGAAAAGGAAGGAAGGAAACTTGGCATGGGGGACATGGAAGCACAGCAGCAAAGCCATCAGCTCACCTGAGGAGAAGAGCTCAGGAAAAGGGGGTTGGAATTTGTCCTCTCTGACCTGTGAGGTTCTGAATCCCACTGAGGCCATCAGAGTAATTATTAATTGGGAAGTCTTTAGGCTTTTTTCCCCCCCTCTTTTTCTTTTTTTTTGCTGACTGCATATTTGCCTTTTTAAAAGGATGATGGAAGGCCAGGGAGGCAGCCCTGCCCTCCAACTGTGTCCTTCAACTTTAAGTGGGCCAGCATCTTTTTTGGTGCTTTGAATCCCCCTCCCCTTTCCCTCCCCAAATGCAAAATTCATGAGCTGGAGCATGGATTAACAAATAAATTATAATGAAGGCAAATGGGTGGCAATAAAAAATAATAATAATAAAAAAGGAGGCCTCACCTTCACGTGACAGAGGCTGAGCAATATAACAAACCAGCTCGTTTATTTTCACCCAAGCCTGTTCTCTGGCTTGGGAAGGTAGGATTTTAAAGCATTTTATCCTTTATTTCCTGTAATATATTTGGACAAGGTAGCTGTAAATCTGAGGCAAGAGGAGAAATCAAAGAGTGGCAGGAGAAGATGGGGGTTGAAGGGAAAGGAGCAGTGTTGGTTTGTGGATGTGGCCCCTGAGCTTCTGTGATCCAGGGATTCAGAGCATTCACCTACACAGCCCTGGCTGCTCTGCCACGCTGCTGCTCCAACACTGCCAGCAGCTCACACCAGCCTTCCTTCTACACCTGGCTGCTCATTTTGGAGTGGAACAGGTAAAACAGCAGGGTATTCCCCTTAAAATGTACACACAAGCCTTGCTACACTCATCAGTCATCCAGAGTCGAGGGAAAACCTTAGAGAAATCAGCTGGTTTGTCTAATAAAGCAGAGCAGCTTTAAAAGAAATCCCTGGATACCCAATTCTTCACTCAGAGACAGTTTCCTCCCTCCCAGAGCTACATCACAAAAATGAGCCTTTTCAACCACAGGAAAGTTTCAAAGTAAACTTCATTTCAATTTTCAGTCAATATTTGGCGAGTTTCATTTGGGCTTCATTTGTTTGTTTTGTAGGTTAGGTTTTTTTCATGGGGTTTTTTGTTTGTTTGTTTTAATAAATCAACACTAAAACCACCAACGTCCTGCAAAGAACCATTAAAAAGACTTCAATATTTGATCCTGCATTAAGTTTTCTGATTGAAGGAAGTTTAACAGGAAAAAAGAAGAAAGGAAGAAGCAGTTACAATTTTTTGCCTCATCCCTCTCCAGTCCTTCCTTCAGCTGAGCTGGTCCCTTGAGCCCTAAATGTTGACCAGAGTGGATGAGAGGAGAACCAGGGTCCCTTTGGGCATGGAGCTGGCAGGTTCTGGGAAATGCTGAACTGCCTTTGCCTGACAGGACCTCCAAAAAGCTTCGGGAGAACATTTTGGTTTATCTGCCAATCCAAGCGTGGCTGTGCCAGGGTGGCTCCAGTCTGGGTGCTGCAAGAGGAGTCCAGGCTCTGCACCTGAGCAAACAGCCCCACAGCAGCCCCGAGGAGCTGGCACTGCCCTGGAAGGTGGCAGGGATGAGGAGCAGTGCCTTTGGGAGCCCTGGCTCTGGAATCCCGGCTGTGGAGCTGCCACAGCCCTGCCTCATTTGTCTCTTTCATGTTTATTCATGGGAGCTGTGACAGGATCCGGCTCCGTTCGGGAGGTGCCAGCAGGTGGCCTAATAGTGGGAATTAGTGAGGCACAGAGCCACACTGGGGCTGCCTAATGCTGCCGGGATTAAGGCAGGCTCAGAAATGAATAAAGCTTCTTCGAGGGGAAAAAATAACAGCAAGGGGATGAAGAGGAGTAGGAGGAACCGAGGGGGAGCCCAGTGTGCTGCGCTCAGCTCGGCCAAGGCTCAGTTATGGGAAAGTGCTCCTGTGCCACGTGTGTGCTGGCAACAGCCCCATCAGCCATGGACAGAGAAACGTCTTGGGGTCAAAACCCCCGAGACCCCCTCTCCATCCCATCAGGCCTGGTGGCCTGCAGGTGCCACAGCATCTCCTGAGGGAGACTCCTGGAGAGAGGGGGGTGAGGTTTCCTGGGCCAGGTGTGAGGCACCAGCAGCTCCTGGGACACCAGGCACAGGAAAGCAACCCCAAATCTCTGCCGGCCTCATCTCCTGGTGCTTTCTCTCCACTTCTGTTTTTCCAATACCATTGGAGCCCCCAGGCAGCTTCTGGAAACATTTAACTCCTTGGGAAAGGATGGCAGCGGATCCAAGGTGATTTTGCTGCACAACACCAACCCTTTTCACAGCCCTTCCCCTGCTCTTTGGAGATCAGGGCTGAATTTTACAGAAGGGAGAAGAATGAGCTCTGCCCTGTCATGTCCATCCATGGCAGGCTGTGCTTCCAGTCATCCCATCCTGCCTGGGATTTTCACAGCTAGCAGCACCACAAATAGAATAGCAGGAAGAGGAGCTTTGTTTCTTCTGCTCACAATTCTTTTCCATTATAAATGTTAATTTTGTGTTTTCTCCTATGGTTTTGAATTATTTTTAAATGTCATACATGTACCAGTGGGGAAAAGAAAAAAAAAAAACCAAAAAAAAGAAAGAAAAAAAACCCAAAAAAACCAAAAAAAACAACAACACCTCAAACCACAGGCAAAGTCCTTTTCCTCTCATTCCTGTTTCCTGCAAGCAGGAATCACACACACAGACACATCCCACCAAACACACACAATTCCTGCCTAGCACTGCAAACTCCTCTGCCTCATTCTCTCTTTATGAATTAGGCACCCAGTTGTTGGTTTTTTTCCCTTTGGGATTTTAAACAGATTTCACACCTGGTCTGACGAAGGTTCCAGGTAAATTACCGAAAAAGCACTGACTAATTTGAAAAAATATTTAAGAAACTCCAAGTTCCCTGCCTTTTTTACTATCCTCTGCTCCATAATTACATTGCACTGCCTGATATTTTCATGGAACATTAACCGAAGTCAGGTGACTGCCCCCTTACAGTCTACGCCTATCCGTTACCCATAAGACCCCCATGGACCTTGACATTATTAATAGTCCTATTCATTAAGTATTACTCTTGTAGAATGAGTAGCATAATATTGGCCTGGAGATAGGAACAGGCAGAAGGAATAAGTCAAATTAATTTTCCGCAGCAAACGCCCCGATTCTGTAAATGACATTCTATACTGTTAGCATTTTAAATGTGACACAAATGGCAGGAGATACAATTTGAAAGCAAAATAGTAGAAGACATGGCTCAGGGTGTAATGTGCTGCATAAAAATCCAATAACATCAGTTACATGAAGGAAGGGAATGAACCAACCCGATGGAGGGTTTTAATTTGCATTTGTTTAAAATGGCAGGTAAGGGAGCAGGAGGAGGGAGCAGCTCCCTGATTGGGGTTTTCTCCCCTTCTGCTCGGAATGAGGGTGCAGAAGAGCTCAGAGCCATTCTCACACCTTCCTGCCACCTCACTGCTCTGCTCTGAAGGTGGCCAAGGGGGAAATCCCAGGCTGGCCCATCTCAAGGGCTCCATGCAAATCCAGGAGGAGCCTGCAAGCTCAGCCTGCCATGTTTCAAGTCCCTGCAGACAGCTCAGCTTGAGCTGCAGCTTCCCCAGGGAAAGGATGGGAAAATGTCTCACTGGAAGGGTTATCAAGCACTGGCCAGGCTGCCCTTGGAGTGGTGGGTCCCCATCCCTGGGGAGGTTTAGAAGATGTAACACCCAGAACACAGGTCAGTGGTGGCCTTGGCAGTGCTGGGGTAGTGGCTGAATTTGAGATTAAAGGTCTTTTCCACCCTAAATGATTCCAGGACTTGGCTCATAGGTACCACGTGCTCAATGACATCCCCTGGTTTTCCATGCTCTGCCAGACCTGCTCTGGAACTCTGGATTTGGACATGGGTGATCCTCATGGGACCCTCCCAGCTCAGGACAGTCCCTGAGGTGGTGATATCTGATCTACAGCATCTCCTTCAGGAGGCACCCGAGCCACACACCCAGCTCCAGCTCCTCTGGGCTTCTCTGGAGCTGGGGCCAAAGGCTGAGCCCTGGATTTGAACCCAGCCAAGCCCAGACACTTCGGGGTGGGGTTCAGACCCAGAGCTGAAGGCACATTCTTGAGAAAATGTTGCTAACTTGGCAGTGGTGCAAATCAAACTCTCAGATCTACAATCCCCAACAGCTGCCCAGAGGATGAATGGGGCTGAAATTCAACACCAGTGTTGAATCCTGGGCTTTCAGCCTTTTTTCTCAATAATTTTTTAATATCTAAAGGCATCTGCTCTGGGGGAGGTACAAGAATGCAGCTCCCCAAGCCATTTTGCATTTTTCTTCATTCCCTTTTCCCTTCATTTTCTTCCTTACAAAGTTCACTGTACCAAGACTGCAGACCACCAGACAGGAGAGATCTGCTCAGAAAAAAAAGAAAAAAGAAAAAATAAAAAAAGAAAAAAAGAAAATAAAAGGCCTGACCTCCATTAGTTTTACTTAGGGTAAAGCCCTGCACTGTAGTTTATTTATTAACAACATAAAAAGACACTGCCTATAGAACATAGAATAAATACACATAATTTCCCCAGAAAGAGCATTGAGCTGGCTTCCTGAGGGGAAAAAACTATCACTTAATTGAAGCAAGAAATGTTCAATCCAATAATCTATAATTAGATATTTTATGGAATATGTTACCTAGAGATGTTTATTTATAAAATGTTTCCATCAATAATAACTTGTTGGGAGGGGGAGAGAAGGCCCTTTCCTTGGCTGCTGGGATCAGTGTTTGTGTTGGAGGGAATTTCATGGGCAGTAAAGGAAGCTCTTCCTGCAGCTCATCCTGTGGAGCTCAGGATCCTCCTGAGCATCACCAGAGAGAGAGCTCAGGAGTCTGGAGAACAGAAGCTTCCAGCCATGGAAAGGAAAGGAAAATGCTTTTTAAATTTTTTTTGGGAAGTGTCCCTGCTCATGGCAGGGTTTGGAAGTAGATAATCTTTGGTCCCTTCCAAGCCAATCCAGGCTGAGATTCTATGCTTAAAACCACCTCAAAATAAAGAGATACAACACAAGCTTCTAGGAGCAGGCCTGCAAGAGGTGTGGATACCTGAGAGCCATTGCTGGAGCCACAACCCCTGACACTGTCATTTCAAACCCATTAAATTCCCTCAAATACCCTTGCTCTGATATTCTGTACTCCCAGAACACACTGGGCAGCTCACAGAGGGGATGTGAGCAAATATTTGAACGCTGCTCTCGTCAAACCAGCAGGACTCCAACGACAGAGGAGGAAAAGATGCCTCTACGAGTCCCACAAACCCTACAGCCCCAGATGACACACACAACCTCCACTCACACCTTCCCACTGCTGTTTTTCCTCCAGACAAATTATTATTTCTGCTGGTTGCAACCCTACTGCCATTCTTATTACAAAGGCAATTTTTCCTCTCCCTTTAATTTGGGGTTGCTCAGTGCTCCAGCTACTTCTGCAGCGTGGCAAACTGTAAATTGTGTTTGGAACTACAAAGTGCAGAATAAAGCAACTGATTGAAGCAGTAAAAAGGAAAAAGAAAAGAGCAAATGCACATTGGTGGAAGGGCTGTAGAAAAGAAGATTCTTCATTCATCAAGGTAACAAGATTTGGGAGGGAATATACATGTCAGAGATGAAATGCAGGTGATAATTAACACACATCCTACGTGAGACAATGCTGTGGTATAGAAATACCTGGGCAGAACTGTCCAGTGACTTCCAAAAATATCAGACATAATAAGATTTGTTATAATCTTTGGCAGTTCATAGAGTATTACCAGGTTGTGACAAGAGAAACAGTCTGTCCAGAAACGTTGAATTTTCACAGATATTCAGGACAGGGAGGCATTAACAACAGCAAACGCTCACGTCCTTTTTTTCTCTTTTTGTCCTAAAAGCACAGTGGGAAGTGCTGGTGCAGGGAGTGTTTGTATTTGCTCAAAAACTGCCTACGAAGGGCTTGTTTGCCCTTGCTGCCTGTGTCCCAGGCAGCTCCCGTGGAGCAGGGTGTGCTCTGTCATTAGGTGACTGTGGGGACAGGGGACACCAGAGCCGAGCTCAGGCACAAACAAAGCCTGAGAGCACCGCGGAACCGGGGCTGTCCTCACCCCGTCTGTGCCATGACAGTGAATAATTCCACTCCTCGAGCCAACTGGGACTTGGGTTTGGTGACCAAACCAGCGTTTGTGGGGTGCCAGGGAGGTGACACTGCTGAGCTGCAGAGAACACACACAGAGCTCTCAGCCCGAGAGCGGACAGCGAGCGCGGCGCACAAAGCGCAGGGCTGGAGCTGCCCTGGCAAGGAGGCAAAGCAAAAGGCCATTTTCCAGAGAAATGCTTTGTCTGGCACTTTGAGGAGGTGCCACCTGCAGCCATCACCAGCACACTGGGGCTGCCAGCCCCTGTCCCTGTCCCCATCCAGCACGAGGCGAGAGCTCGGCCTCGGCCGATCCATCAACGGTGTTTACACTCGGCTCCCTCACTCTGCCACGAGCAGGAAATGGGGGGAAAATTATAATAATATCACAAATGAAATTGAATGAGTAACAACATTTTCTAAGAACAGAATAAATACAGTTGGTGGTGCCTTTTTTTTTCCAATTTAGTATTGTTTAATATGCATTTAATCAACCCATTCAGTATTATAGAGTCTATGTACCGTGACACCCTCCTATGCCACAGAGGAAGCATTCATAGGCCATTAGGCTAAAGTAATATGTATGAGGAACCACTTTTCCCCAGGGTGTAGTAACTATTTTTGCTCCCCAGTCGTCCCCATTAAATCATTAAACCTCATGACTATGCTTTCTGAACTCTACCCTGATCTTTAAAAAGCAGAACATTAAAGGGCAACTGTCACCCTCCATTGCACAGGCCTTGTGTTTTATATATTCAAAGCATTAAGCCTTTTGTCAGTCTATACATCATAAGCACTGGAAGAGTGTATGCACAAACAGGAAATGTTTATAACTGATGTCCCTTTTATAGTGGATGTGCGAATGGGCAGGATAAAAAAGCTGAGGCTCGGCTATTTTATGGAAACTGAAGCAACGTGATTTTCCCCAGCTGCTTGCAATAAAACCATCTCCCTTACTTATCTTTATGTGGCCAGTTGCAGGAGAAAAGAGCAGCAGAGTAGCACAGGCAGAGAGTTGAAAGAGTCAGGAGGAGTTGCCAACTTTGGACTTGCAGATCCCATTTCCCTACTTCATGGCAGAAGTTTAATTAGAGAACAGGCAGAGAATCTACTGAGAGATGGTTGGGCTGGGCTTACCGAGATTCTTCCAGCTCCCAAATGTCTCTTTAAATGTGACACTGCTGAAATGCAGCCACATCTGGGAAGAAGGAGGAGATGAACAAAGAATGAGAGGTGCAGACCCCTCTACCACATCCCTGACTGCTCAGTACTGCTCACTCCTCTTGAGGGGTTTTGAAAGACCTTCCACAAAACTCTTTGCCATCTCCACTTTGGTCCTCTTCACACTGGGGGCTGCAGGCACAAGGAACAAGGAGAGGTCTCAGCATGAACTCTGTGCTTTGCACAGCTGGAAAAAGCCTGGGAGACCATTCCCAGCTCCCTCACACAGCCTTGGAAAAGAGGCTCTCTGCTGCCTTGTGCCTTGCAGCTCCCACCTCGCTGTTGAGAAAGCAAATAATGCTCCCTATGGCATGTGTTCAGAGCAAGGTGATTGTGCTCAGGCTTCTGGAATTCTCTCCTGAGAAGGTGAGAAGAATTCTCTCCTGGTAAGGTGCTGCAGAAACCCTTGTGTGACTTTGACTAAGATTTTGGGCAAATCACTTTGCTGCACCCCTGTTCTGCCCTCTGTGTCCTCCCTGTATGACAACTGAGCTCACAGACCATGAATATTCTCATGAGTAAATTGGGAAGCAATGAGCACAGGGCAGAGCTTTCCCAGGGCTTTTAGCACTGGGGCAAGGGGGGACAGAAAACAGCCCCTAGGAAGGGCAGCTGAGATAGACACAGCAGCAACCTCAGAGAAGAAAATTAGGAAATACCTTTCAAAGCAGGGAAAAAGAAATCATAATAAATGCTAAGGTCAGGTGAGGGGCAAATGATGAACACACTTCCATATTCTTTAGCCTGTGTTACACAGGTAGCACTGCACAGCTCCATCACCCAGTACCACATCCCCTCCCCATCCTTAGGCAGCTGAGGACACTTCCCAGTTACCTGCAGATCCCTTGTAAAACAACAGGGAATGTTAGGTTAACATGACTTAGGGAGCGATAGCGGGGCTTGCAAAATGTCACAGCTTTCATGCTGTATGTTAACTTCCCAGCCAGTGGTATCAATCTGCAGCAAAACACAGTTATTTCATCATGACATCAGTTCACCTTTAAAGGCATATGGTAAAGCCTGCTTTGTGGCTTGCAGCAGATGAGCTTCCTATAATTACAATTTGAACTGTTCCACAGGCAGCTCTACAGATAGTGGATCAGTGATTAAAGTTGAAATCACAGGGTAAGTAGTTCTGTGACACCGTGAGTCACAACAATCATCAAAGACTCAACTCTGGTTTCTGATGAAGTGGAGATAGTGCAGTGATTCAAGTAGGGGACTGAGACTCAAGTGCTGCTACTTGGAGGCAGGAAAAGAGCAGACACATTCTTGAGGAAGATACTCAGTGCGTGCTATTGACTGGCCCCAAGCAAATCTTTAACCCTGCGTCTGGGAGAGAGCATGACTGTGCATCTCATTGCGGCGGGGCCGGTGTCACACCTGAGGATCACAGGCTCCGGTTAAACATTCCTGCCGCCGATCCCCCTTTGATTTCAGCAATAATGCATGCCGGGCACAGGACTGCCGGCACTGCGGGGCTCGGCAGCAGCCTGGGCTGTGCGTTTGTTTTTCCCTGCAGAGCTCCCCTGCTCCGCGAGAATCCCGGCAGCACACGAGGCACGGGAGGGAAAGAGATGTGTGCTCACACTGCTGTCCCCCTTGCTGACCCCCAGCAGGAAGGGCTCCCATTATTAGTATTATTTTAAACATGCAAGAAGCCAGCCCCTGGTCTGCCTGGCAAGGAACTGAGAAAATCCAGCCACTGCCTCTCCTGGAGGATAAGAGGCTAAAGCGTTCCCTTTCCCTTGTGTATCTCCATTAAACTTGGGTGAAGCTGATGCCGAGATAATTTTGGTCCAGGAAAAAAAATCAATGAGTTGAAATTTGTACGAAACAGCCCACAATGGAATTGCCACAGCAAAAACCCACGCAGATAAGAATTAACTTAATTCCCAGCAGAGAGGAGTCTCTCTTGCACCTACAGTAAAATGAATTTTAGCACCTGCAAGGAATGGGATCCTTTCTCTCTCAGGCTGTAAAGTCTGCTCCTTCTCAGCCCTACACATTCCCACTGCAGGAATGCACAAATCCGGGTGCTGGAGAACTTTTACCAACCATAAAATGGAGGAGAAGGATAAAGGGAGGCACTGGGGGATGTTGCAGCCATGGCTCAGGTGACACCAAGCCACACAGCAGTGTCCCAGCCCAGGTGGCACTGGATCAGGCCGTGTCCCAGGGGAAAGGACCAGGAGAGTGTCAGAGGACCCCGTTCCAGAGGGAGAACCTGTGCTTTAAAGGTGAGCCAAATCCTGCAGCCAGCCCACAGGATCACTCTGATTCTGAAGGGAATCACTTTCTTTTCTGTTTCTTTGGAAGATGGAAGAGACTTTGTGTGGCATGGGGAGGGGGAGGAGGGGCAAGCAGGGCTCAAAGCCACCAAGCTGCTCCTCAGCAGAAGGTCCTTGCTCACTGAAAGGAGGTGACCAGCCCTGCCCAGCTTTCCCACGTCACCAGGTGTCTCTTCATACAGCTCAAGCAGCTTGTGGCTCCAAAGGTGGTACACAACCTTTATATTTGGGAATATCTGCACTGTATGCTGGTGTGAGGAGGGGCTGACAAAAGGAAGGGGGAAGAAGAGAAGCTAAATATGAGAATGAATGTGACCCACCAGGTCACAAGGAAATCCTGGCAAGAAAATGTCACCCTGGGGACTTGTGACCACCCAACACTCAGACCCCAACCCTAACAGCACAGGAATTGCAGCTTCTGAGGAATTTATCAGAAGGTTTGATCCTAACTTTATGGTGCTCATTTTAAGTGGATAAACCAAGGTATATACATGAACTTGCCTGAGAAAATTATAAAATTATTTCCCACAGGACATTTTGAAGCAAATATTCACAGGATTTTCAGAACCACAACCCTACACACTTTCTTAAGCAGTAGAAGACCGAGCTTCCCATTTTCCTTGTCCCCCCTAGAAATTCTGAGCAGGTTTTGGTTTTCATCTGGAGATTCAGGAGCCAGCAGCCTGGCTGAAGGCCAGCACCCAGACACCAGCACAGAGCATGCACTGCTGGAATCCTCTGAGCAGGGAAGGGTTAAGCCCAGGGCACCTCCAGCACAGTGCAGCACCAAGGTCCTTCCCAAGGCTGCAGGAACAAAGCAGCCATCAGTCTATATTTGGCCTTTGCCCTTGGATCATTTATGACTTATTCTTCACCTCCGATGACCACCGCAGCAAGCTTTCAATCTCTTGCTCTCTAGCCTCGAGCAAGGGCTCTCCCAGCCCCCCTTTCAAAATCACACCATTTGCAATTAAAAGCGGCTGCCTGAGGAGGTCTGAGCAAGTCTTCCCTCGGCCCTTTGTGCCCTTTGCCTTGCAAAGACCAGGCTTCAGGCATGCTATCACAGCAGGCCGGGATGAGGAGGTCTTGCTGTCCTGTGAGGGTGTGGGGAGCAGGGAAATGGAGACACCTGGCTAGACTGCAGCTTAGAGCCCACACAGGCCGAGGTGCTGGTCAGAACAAAGCCTCTCTCCTGTGAGAACACACTCGTGCAACCAGGAGCTGCTGGGATTACAGCAGATGAGTTTCACTCAGGAGAGCCTGGGTTTGTTTTCTCAGCCCAGAGCTGAGCATTCTGTTCATTTCACAGCCACGTCCTCTCCGACTTCACTCAGAAAAATCTCTCTGATGTAAATATACAACATAATCCTGAAAATAAAGACAGAAGCATTCCTTGTTCTGAGACACGTTTATCAGGACTTCAAACAGCTCCTGGGAAGCAGCACACAAGTGCTCAGGAGCGAGGCTGCTCCAGGCCCTCCCTGCTGCCAGGGATGTCTGTGGAAAGCTGATGAGCCAGGCTGGGTGCTCCCTCAGCTGTGTGCTGGCCCAGGCACTGTTGGTGAGCACTGGCCCTCAGCCACAGGGGCTGTGCCCATCCAACCCCCTGAGTGCATTCCTGGGGGCAGGACAGGAAGAGGAGCACCAGGCTCTGCTCATCTCCCTTGCCAGCATCAGCATGGACAAGCTGGAGAGTTCTGCAGCCTTTGCAGTTCCTGCATCCTTTGCCCAAGGGCCAGTGAGGACACAAACCCAACCCAAAACACCCCATGAGATCAGAGGACACTGATCCATTTTTCATGGTAAGAAGGAGAAGGTGAGTGTATTTTTTTCTCTTTTTAGTGCCTTCAACACTGCCTTTCCAGTGTTTGTTTTCCAAAGACCAAGGTCAACACTCCACTGCCTGGCAGCTCCTCACCCTGGCTGGCCAAGCCCAAAGTCAGCCCTGTTCCTCTCCCTCACAGATTTTTGGGAACACAAGCCACTGACAAGCTTCTCCTCCTCAGAGTCCAATCCTGCTCAACCTCACAACTCACCCTGAAGTCAACTAAATCCAGAAGGGCTGACAGTATCAAAGGATGAGTCAAAAAGTCGATTAGCCTTCAAAATCCTTTCCAAAAACAAAACAAAGGCACGGAATCGACCCACATTGGATCTAAAGCACTTGCTAGTGCCTCATCAGAGAATAATTCAATTCTTTCCTTTTACACTCAGTATGTTTGCACAACTGAGCAACAGTTTGAGACCCTCTTTTCATCCAGGCAGCGGGCAGGGGAGAGGAGGAGGGAATGCAGCTGCAGGGGTGTTTTTGCAGGGAGAAATCCGTGCATGCAATGCAACAGCACTTGGCTCCTCCTCCTCCCTCCCAGGCTCAGTCACTTGCAGCTGGTGCTTGGTGGGGAACTGCAGCTCTGGAGCCACCAAAGGGATTCCAGGATTGTTCCAGCTTTCTGTATTTGTAGGAACTATTTTTCCCTCTCATGCAAAGACTTATCTCCTCCAGCTCGAAGCACTCAGTGTTGCAATATAAAACATGCTTATTTTTTCCCCAGCCAAGCAAAAAGAAAATGCTGCTATTTTCTGCTGCAGTTTTGTTTCTTTTTTTCTATTTTATTTTATTAAAAAGCCACTTCCCTCAGCTTTAACTAGCTAATTTTCCTGCAGAAACAGTACATTTCTTTTATGTGTTAATTTTTCTTCCTCTATTTGCACTTCACAGCATGTAGTGACATGCCAGGCATTGAAGAACAAGCCTCTTCCACTTTTTTTCTGGGATGACAAATATTCCTGGTGCAGAAGACCAAAATGCATCTGTGAATTCAGCTATATTTGTGCATTTTGCAGGAAGAGGCTTCTCCTAATGATGCAATTTTCACTAATATAATTCAATTCATCTCGTGTTAACCTCGCTCCAGACAGGTTTACAGGGAACTTTCTAGCTTTGGAGTCTTGCAGGGAGCCTTTCATCCAAACCATGACCCACACCTCCCAGTAAAAGGTTGGTCAGCCAAGTTCTCACACATTTTGTTTCATAAACTCAAGATGCTTGGGGAATAAAGGTGTGTTTTTCCCCAAAATATCCATCTAGGAAGTAATTTGTTTTATCAGAGCTGTTCAAGTGAAACACATGAAAAATTCCCAGATAGCAGAAGGGTCAATTCCTGCCAGCACCACCACAAATAACCCAAGAGGGGCCCTGCTGGACTGGCACAGCTATTTGTATATAAGAAAGCCCCCAAAAATTGCAAGTGGAGGTGAAAAGAAGCCTGGAAGGTGACAGCAAACATCTCAAACCACTTTAACCCAGGGCTGCCATAAACAATTCCACCAAACACACGATTCACCCTTTTGTTAGACAAGGGCTCCACTTTTCCCTGCTGCACATCACACTCAGCCCACTCAGCAAAACATCTCAATTCAGAAGTTCATAACAAATAACCCCCTCATTAACCTCATCCCCCAAAATCTCAGCTCCACTTGCAAGATATGACATCTGCCCCTCCTGTTGGTTCAGAAAAACACCATCAACAGCTTCAAATAGACCATCAAGAGCTGGGCTCAAACTGGAAAAATAACCTAAAATAAGGATTTTTTTGGTCCCCTTCCTGAGCTGTCTCCTTGTCTGAGCCTAAAATTCTCCAGCTTCAGACCCTGAGCATCCCTCCTGTCCTGCCCCATCCCTGAGCATCCCTCCTGTCCTGTCCCATCCCTGAGCATCCCTTCTGCCCCATCCCATCCCTGAGCATCCCTTCTGCCCCATCCCATCCCTGAGCATCCCTTCTGCCCCATCCCATGCCTGAGCATCCCTCCTGCCCCATCCCTGCCCCTCAGCACCACCATTGCCATTTCCCTGGTGTTGCAGGAAGATTTTTGCATCCAAAACATGAAGACAACTTTGCTTCCCCAGGCCCCAGTTTGCTGAGTATCAGCATTTGCCTTCCCCTCTCCTCTGCTGACAACTGTTAATTTTGTCACATCAGCCACTTTCGTAGATTTCACTTTGCTCTTCTGCTCCAGCCACTGTAGCTCGATAATAAATCAACAGTCTGGAGGCTTCACGTGCAGTGCAAAGGCCTTTATGGTGCATGTGAAGATGGGAATCTTTACATTTTTAAGTAGGACTTCATCACGTTCAGGAGGGGTAATAAAAAAATTTACATTTTGACTTTCAGGAGGAAAATGTGGTGGAAAAATGTGGCTGTTGGAGCTTGCTCAGGACGCTCGCCATGCCTCAGGGCCCACAGAGAAGGTCACACTGCACTTCCCAGCCAGCACCTCAGCTCTGCCAGGCAAAAAAGGGTTTGCAGCCTTCCCTGAGGATGCAGAGAGCCCCCCTCATAGGTGATGCCAGGTTTAACTAGATCTTCCTGCTGTGTCTCCTTTTGGAATTTATAGAGCCCATGCATGGGGAGAACAGCAGGACTCAGCTCCAAGGCAAAGCCTTCTGAACCACCCTGCAGGTGAACCATTCCATGGAATTCCATAACCTTACTGAGACAGGTATTTATCTTTACAACGTGGAAAAACCACCCCCGGGAGCGGCAGCAGAACAAAGCATTCCCAGCCCTGAGGCTCAAAGCTGGCATATGTCCTTGCATTAGCCACAAGGCAGCACTTCCTTGAAATTCCTCCCAGTATCCATGTCAGACAGCCTTGGCATCCCAAAGGGCACATGATTCCTGCCTCGCTCCAGCAGCCCAAGGGAGCCGGGCCCGCTCGCAGATGGCAGCAGAGGCTCCGAACGGCTCCCAGGGCCGGCTCCCCCCGGCTCCCCCCGGCCCAGGGCTCGGAGCCCCCGGCAGAAGCCGCTCCGCAGCCAGCAGCTCGTGTCAAATGGGGCAGCTGGTTCCTCGCTCCCGCTAAAAGGACTCTAAACGTGTTCCCAGGGCTGGCCGTGCCAGGGCTGCCCACGGCGAGGGCTGGCGGCCACCGAGCCGGCCCGGCCACCGTGCCAGGACGGCCACCGTGCCAGGACGGCCAGCGGGGCCGCAGCGGAACGGGACAAACGCTTAAACGTCTCCGAACCCCTCTCCGCAGACGGCTTTCGGGGAGGGCCTCCCCTGAAAGGAGAGCTGCCTTTCTGGAGGCTGGGGCGAGCCCGGCGTTTTCCGCACATTTTCCCTTCCTGCCGCCTCCCTCCCGGCCCCGGCTCGCGAACGCCAAGGTCCGTGCGGTGCGCACAGGCAATCTGTCCTACAGGCAATCTGTCCTACAGGCAATCTGTCCTTCAGCCACTCTGCCAGCTCCCGCTGAGGGTGCGGAGCGTACCTCGGAGCGAGGCGGGGGAACGGAGGCAGCAGCCTCCTCTTGCCCTGTGGATGATAACCTCACATGCATATTATTTCCCACCATAATCCTACTGTTTTTAATTAGTGCGCTGTAAAAGGAAGAAGCACCACATCTCCAAGGGGAAAAGGAGGAGGGAAGAGGGGAGGGAAGGAAAAAAAAACCAGCACAGAGGATTCTGTCCAACTTTTCCAAAAGCTTAATAGATTTTTAAATGGGGTTATTAACACCACCTATGAATTATTTTAGGGACCTAATTATAAAAAACAAAACCCAGTTAATTAGGTTTCCTGAACTCGCCTTGACATAGGTGAAACAAGATCTCTAAATGCAGGAGGATTGAAAAGCGAATCACTTCAAACAAAGAATCAATGAGTATTATTGCAGAACCAATTGAACAATTACTTCTTTAATTGTTGGCACCCTGCTACCTTCACTTAACAACAGGATGGATCAGCAGAGTTACTTAACCTCCTCCAGTAACTAAAAGTGCTGTTGGAGCCGAAGGAGGCGGCTGCTCTCGGGAGGAAGCGCCGGAGGTGAGTTCCGTGGGGCTGCGCTGCCCCTCGGGACCGGCGGGGTGCGGAGCCCGGGCTGGGACCCCAGGGGTGACACGGAGCTCATCCCGCACCCCGCACGAGGTGAGCGCGCTCCTTTCAGGGTAGCCTGAGCCCTGCCAGCCGGGCAGGACCGGGGGCTGCTCTCGCCGCCAGCCCGGAGCTGCGGGGACGTTCGAACACCGCTGCGGGTGAACGCACACACAGCCCCAAACCGCCGGGAAATCCCAGCCCGGAGCCCCGCTGCACATCCAGCGTCCCCAGAGCCGAGGCACAGCGGTGCCCAGGACGCACGGGGGTCGGAGGGGGCGCTGGGTGAGGATGGCAGAGCTGCGCTGGCACCGTCCTCCCGCCTGCCCGGGAGAACCGGCACATCCCGGCTCCCGAGCGCGGCCGGCGGTGGGGAGCGAGCGGAGAGGGCAGAGCGCCCTCTGATGCTGCCACACCGGGGACAGGGGGCAGCGCTGGGGACGGCACAGCCTGGCCCAGGCTGCCAGCAGCCCTCTCCCTCCCTGGGGACACCCTGCCGGCCCCAACAGCCCCGTGCCTCTGCCCAGCTCGGCCAAGGACTCGGCTCCCAGAGCTGGGAGCATTTGCTACCCACCGTGCTGATGCAAGGAGGGGGTTAGCTCTGTCTGTACTCTGCCAAGAGCACAACAGAGCCTCCTGCAGCCCGCTCAGCAAAGTATTCCCCGAGCCAGAGCTGAAACCTAACTCCAGCCAGCGTGAGAAACAAAAATAAATCCCGGGCACACAGGCTGGGAGGTACCGGGGAAGCGCCTGCTCCACGCAAACAACAAATAACCCAAATAACCCAATAACCTCCACATCACACAGAGCTCACTGTGCATGAACCCAGACTGTGCATGAACCTCAACTCCCCCCATCACATGAATGATGTGGCAAGTTCAAGCTCCACAAAGAGACGGATCAAGAGCCCCGGCTTGCACAAGTTGTTTGCCAATAACCCAAATTTGGAACAGCCAAGAGGTCTGAGCACAGCCAGACAGCAGTGCTGTGTTGGGGACAGCAAAAGGGCTGCTGGTGCTTGTGCCCCATAGTCAGCCCCTCCAGCCATGGCAAATAACAGAAAAGTGCTATTGAACAAGTCAATAAAATGCTCAAAATATAGAGGTAATCTTTTCTATCGGCAGCTATTGCTGGAAACTAGGCTGGCAGTTATCAGAATATAAACACAGCTTGGGAATGAAGGTAATAACAATGGAATACACTTTTCTCTAGGTTAAAAAAAAAAAAAATCCCATTTGAGTATAGAGAAGCAAGCATTTCTGTGCTCAGAAGACAGAGAGCAGATAAGGGGGAAGCAGCCAGCACAGGGCGCCTGTTTAATGCTCCTGAGTTAATCTGAGCACGGGAGATTGGGTGGCAGAACCTCGGCCCTGCTGCAGATGATCACTGCTCACGGCCATTGTTTCAGGCACATAACATTTTACCCTCCCGTGGCACTTTTCACCTCAGCTGACTTCCCAAAGTACATCATTTGGCAGCCGTGGAAGTGCCAGCTCTCCTGTATATTAACAAACGCCGCCTCTCGCCCCTCATGGCAAAGGAGATGACAAATGCAATAACCCCTCAACGGTGGGAGCAAATAACACACAGCAAGGGGAGATTGCAGACAATAAAAGTGAAAAGAGCAGGTATTTCTGTGCCCACGTATGTAGGCTAACCCCAAAAAATCTTCAAAGCCAAAAAAAAAAAAATTCAACTCAAACACAGTCACTTGGGTGTCACCAACAGCTCGTTTGCAAACAGCCACTTGAGGCCAAAGGAAAACAAAAAACTGAAAATCAGGATGCCTTATCCAAACTCCACCACAGCAAGTGAGAATGGGTTTGCAAAGGCTTGGGAGCCCTGGCAGAAAAACTAAAAATGAGTATGAGATCTTCCTCCTTGGCCTTCAAGTATTGCCAAAAACCTGCAGGAGTGACTCCATACAGGGGTATTTTGATTTTTCTTTTCTGAAAACTTATGTGGAATAGCTCCTATTTTATCCACGGCAATTTAAGTTCTAGTTTTTCATTAAAAGCCTATGTTTGAAAATTGAGACAACACACATATCAAGAATGACACTTCATATAAAGTACTGATAGTACAAATCAGACCAGAAACACCATAGTCAATCTTTAAAAGCAGAAGCAATTAGAAAAAAACCCTCAAGTTATTTTTTCCCATGTACCTCTTTCCTTATAGGAAAAAAATCTCTAATTTTGACCATTTTATTTGTAAGCATGTTTGAAGTCAGCTGTCTTTAGCAGACAATTTGATTTTACAAGAGCCCAGTCCTTAAGAGGTACCACCTATTAAATTTTGAGATTAACCTCTTAGAGCCATGATTCGATGTGGCACAACACCTGAAACCAGAGCAGCTGCCACTCCCCTCAATTCACCAACACACCACTTGTATTTTTAATTTCAACCAGGACTTCTCAGACTTGTACCATTTTTACTCTTACATTCCAAGCCCTTCACTTCTGTGCCCTCTGCTGAAGGGGGGCCTGTGGGGTGGCAGTGCCAGGGTGGTGCTGGGTGGGGCTCATGCCTGGCTTGCCTGGGCCGTGTTTGTGCTGCTCAGCTGATGAAGGCTGGCAGTGGAGGAGCAGCAGAGGTTTGTAGATGAGTTTATTTCCAGCAGTGTGGGGCAAACCCAGCCCCCCCTGGGTGGGTTATGTCACTGAGCTCCTGCCAGCCCCCAGGCTCTCCCGCAAAGGGCACCTCTGTGCGCTTGGAGAGGAAGGGGGGAATCATTCCAGGCTGGGAGCACAGAACATCCCCGCCTTCCCTTCCTTGCCCTGCCGATTCATCTGAACCCCAGTGTCACCGTGACACCCCGGGGAGGCTCTGGGATGCAGAGATGAGCTGATCAAATATGCAATAAGCGGTCAAGCAGTGTCCCCCACAGGCAGCAGAGATTGGACTCGGTTTGCGCGGCGCTCGCAGCCGAGAGCCGCTCTCGGATCCGGCAGGAAGGGGACTCTCCTCACCTCCACAGTGCCACAACAACCAGATCCAGCTTAGGAAAACACACTACATTAAGTAAGAGACCTAATGATAGCATACTTGTCCGTTTTTTAAATTAAATGATGTTCATTAAAGGAACATCACCTCCCCATAATTAATTTTGCTTTGAGAAGGAAAGGAAAAAGCTACAGACAATTAATGTACCATGCAAGCTCTAGTAGATGCTCCATATATTTCCTCCCTACAACCAACCCTCCTCCCTAACAGCATCTCTGCTCATCCCCCCCTCCACTTCTGCAAGCAGGGACTGAGTTTTTTGGCAGAGAAGCAGCACAACAACACAGCAACCCCCCATGCACTTCAGCCAGCCTGACAGCCCTTCAACAGGGTTACACGCTCATGTATTGATATCTGCAATCATATTCCACTCTCCCCGACTTACAGTGATCCAAGAAAACTGTTGAAGACACCCAGACAATGAAATCAATGGGACAGTGATGAGCCTTTACAGAGTAACATGTGCAGAGATGAATAGAAGTGTTTGGGTTGTGGCAGCACACAGGCAGGGTGGTGGGGAAGGGGGGAGGCTTTCTTTGGGTACTTTGTATTATTGTGTACATTTTTCCTGAGGATTTAAGCCTGGCAGAAAGAACTTGTGCACATGGCTGATGAGCCAAAAATAAGAGAGTAATCACAAATAAAACAGAATTATTCCTCAGCTGTGAGTCAGTAGACAGCACTTCCTACAGGCCAGCACGCACAAGACAGTGACACGTGTAAGGTCGGAGAGTGATAAAATCAATAATTCCCCAAGCAGGGAAGAAGAGCCCAGTGGTTTCAGCAAATGACACAAATTAGCCCTCTCTCCACAGCTGTGTGCCGCTCTTTTGGAAGCCTTCAGGAACGAAGCCCTCCTCGCCCCAGGAAGGTAACAGCATCCGTGCCCGTGTCTCCCTGCCCCTCTGTTTATACAGGCAGGGATAAGGATGCAGCCTGGAGGTGTTTGCTTATTTTATCAAACAGCAAATTGATTGTAGCTGTTGGATAAAAGCACTGACATTTCATAAACTGCACAGAAGAATTCTGCTGACACAACTCCAGACGAGTCCAATTTGATTAAACTAACAAACTCACTCCTGGAAACACCTACAGATTTGTCCCTTTTTTACCAGCCTGAACTTTTACTGCCTTGGCTCCTAAACACAGAGGTGTTAGCTAACAGCACAGCCCGACTTGAGAGGCATGAAATCAAACCCCCTAAGCCCCACACTTTCAGCCAAATTGGCACCACGCTGTGTTGAAACCAGGACCGAGGCTGTGAAGCTTTGAGCCCCCTTGTGACAAACAAGGAACACCTTTCTGAGAGCTGAGCAGGACCCCAGCCCCTTTGGCACCAGGGGTACCTCCAGGTGAGAAGCAGGAAGCTGTCCCAGCCCGAGGAGTCTGAGCTCACACGTGTGTGCTATCCACACTCCATGCTGGTGCCAAGCTGGAGTTTTTCACGTTTTTCCCTCATGCCAGGGTGCTGGCAGCAGGACAGTCCTCAGCCTGGCTGGAAAGGGAGGGCTCTGCTGTGCCTCTCCTGCAGGATGTTCTCCTCCCCACTGTGTGTGTTAGGGCAGACAGGAAAACACAAGTTCACAGGAGCTAAAAAGCCACCCTGAGGACAGGCAAGTGAATCCTCTCAGTCCTGCCCTTGGCAGGCAATCAGCATTTACTGAAATGTCTGTGAACTGAAACCCACTCCCCATTTAGGTTTCGATTCTTGGAAGGCTTGTGCGGATGTCCAGGCTTTGCTGGAGATGATAAATATTGTAAAGAGGCAATTTGTTTCTTTTAACACTTCTGCACAATTTAAACCACCTTCTCAAAGGTGCTGTTCAGGCAAGACCTCACTGGAGCCCAGAGGGCTTTGTTCCTCCAGGTGGTGACAGGCCAGGCCCTTTCCCTCTCCCCAGATCCAAGCTAATCCCTCTCCTTCACACACATCACACCCAGCCTTAGGGATAGCTGCATTTCTGAAAAGCTGTTTGTGTAATGTATGAAGACTAACTTGGATTCATGAATATTTGATTTAATATACATTTATTTCCCCTAAAGGAAGATACATTTTATTTAATACTGATTGCAGTTCTTATTACCTTCCTAAACCCGGCACACCACTCAGCATTCCAATTATGCCAGCACGCTATAGTTATGGCTGAGGAAGCACTTTCATTATAAGCTTCTGTTTTTAGACACTTGTAAAACTCCTACCATTACATGCTCAACCCCCAACCCATCCTGCAAAATAGTCCTTGGAGCTGAGGATGCTCCAACTGCTTCTGAGCCCAGGCAGGGCAAGACCTAAACCTCCTTGAGCCAAAACTTCCTACTCACCTTGGTCTAAAGCTGTGATCCAGCCCAGATCTGACAACAGCAACAATGCTCCACTAAAAAACATGAATGAAATCAAAAATAAACCCTCACTGCTCAGTTTACATTGCAATAACTGCTTGAAGTGATTTTAAATCTGGACACAACTTTAATGTGTAACCCACAAAGAGCAACCCCCAGACCCCCTGGCTGCTGTGACACTCCAAGGCTTTGGATGTGGAGCACACACAGAAGGAACACCTGCCCAACAGCTCATATATTTTTTTTCACAAAGCTTGCATTTGCTGAAGAAATCCCTCCTCTCTCAGGAGATCAATTGCATTTATGGAGCAGAGTTACTGCTGAAGAAGAGGCAACACTTCAAGTGGCATTTTGCCTGGTGTCTTTATGTCCCTGGCTGGGATGCTGAGCATTCCAGGGCCCTCCAGGATCCCTGGCTGATTTAGGACAGCTGTGGACTTAAGAGAAAAATACTTCCCCCCGTTATCTTCATGAGTGCAGTCAATCTCAGCAGCCAACATTTGGAAGAGAGTTGGTTGGCTGGTTTTACAGCTTAAACGGTGCTAAAAAGAAACAGCACAGGTCATTCTGCTTCCTCTCACCCAAAGTGTTACAGAGCACTTTGTAATGTGCCCACCAGCCTCAGGTTTGACTTGCAGCTCCCTCCAGCAGCTGCCAAAATGCAGCAATTTCAGAGGTGAAAAAACAGCTGCTTCCAGACAGGACCAAACGTTTCAGTGGGAGACTCAAAAATATTACTTATTCAAGTAAAATGATTACATGAGCTTAGATAGAAGGGAGAAAGTAATTAGTGATTTTTAAATTCTGACCAGGACAAAGAGCAAGATGGGGGAGCAAAGCGTGCCAGGGAGTTGTCCGAGGGCCACAAGTGCAGGAGCTGCATTCTGCACAGAGCAGGGCAGGCAGGATGGGCCAGAGATGAATAGGAATGCTGATTACTTCTACCAAAGCTTGGGGAAATGCTCTGCGATCTCATTGAAGTGCCCGGAATAGTATAATTGGTTCAATTGTCTCACTCAATCCGCATCTGCAGCGATCCATTGTCCTTTGGCAGCCAGCCCCCTCCTGGCCCCGGCTGCATCCTACTCGGGGCCTATCCCATATTATAGCCCAGATTAGATAAGTGGTGTTTTGCTTTGTGCTGTAATGTGTTACTGTTTCATGCTGGGATGTATAAAGGAAAAATGCAATCACGGACCGAAGGGGAAGAAAGGGAGGAAAGGAGGCAGGGAGACGTTTGTTTTGAGGCTTCACTACTCTCTTTAATAAACAGATTTTTCAACAGGTTATGATCTGATTGCTTGTGCAGATAATAGACGGGTTGGGATGTAAAATGTGACACGCACCAAACCTGGCTGGAGAGCTGAATGGCACGGGATGCTTGGAGAAGTCACCTGCTCAACATCGCAGCCCCATTCAGGACCCTGCTGTCCCTGCTGCCATCGGGAAACAGCGACAGAGGGAAAAAATCCTCGCCCTGAGGAGCTCACCATTCAAACTACAGCGAGTATCGGACTGCCAAGGGCATTGCTAGGTCAGGAGGACGATGGAGGGCACAGCTGGGGGCTGCCGTGGCTAGCAGGAACAGCGAGGGGCTACCTGGCTGCGAGCCCGAGGTCAGCCTGACTCAGCAGCCGCCTGGCCCTGCTCCCCCTGCACCCTTGAGCACATCGCTCCGGTCTTTAGTGCCCATGGCATCGCAGCGCACATTCAGCGGGCCGAGCCGTGCCGGGGCTCGAAGCCGGCCCGCTGCGCATCCCCGGCAGCACGCGGGGCGTGGGCCGGGCTGTGCACCCTGTGCACCCCTGTGCACCCCTGTGCACCCCTGTGCCCCCTTCGAGCCGTGCCGGGGCTCGAAGCCGGCCCGCTGCGCATCCCCGGCAGCACGCGGGGCGTGGGCCGGGCTGTGCTCAGCAGACGCCGCAGCCCTCGGCACCCCCAGCGCCCTTCAGCGGGCGCAGCGAAGCTCCCGGAGAGCCGCAAAGCCCCCCGGCCCCGCAGCACCACGGCTGGCAGGGATCCGGGGCTGATCCCACGAGCCCCCAGCTCGCACCCCTCCCTCTCCCGCTGCCCCGAGGCGAAGCCCCCGGCCCAGGCGCGGCCCCGGGGCGCAGCGGGGGCCGCGGCCATGCCCGGGATGAGGGCTCCCTCTCCCGTCACAACCGCGGCCACCTCTGCCTTTGGGGGAGCCTCAAAGGCGCGTCCCGGAGGAAGATGTAGGATTCTGGGAAGGACACAAGGAAAGTACTGCCAGGGCTCTCTGCTCAACACCTGGAGCGGTTATTAACCAGAAACTATATAAGGAAGGATATACCAGAAATATTTCTTTCCACTGGACAGGAATGCCAGGGTGAAATGCCAGCAAGCACGGGTTTGTTGGGATTCTGAGCACCAGCACAGAGCTCTGCCTTGGCACATTATTCAGAGCATTAGTTTAGTGTTTACTAGCAGCCCTTCCCATTGCTCCTTCATGTTATGCCCAAAAAAAAAAAAATCTTTGCTTCCTTGAGACTCCCCTCATCCATTACAGCCTGGCAGGAGGAGGAGGAAGGCATGAGGTGAGACGAGTGAGCATCATCCTCCTCCTCCAGCCCTGGCATTCTCCTGAAATCCCAGTCCCGAGCTCCAGCCCCAACATGGGCACTTCCTCCCTCTTGGCTTTGCTTATCAAACCATTATTAATCTCTCTGGCCTGTGTATATTCATTAGATAAACACTGAAACTCTGATGGTTTTTATTGTCTGCTCCGTACACATCATAACCCTGGGAAGACAAGATGAATTTGACAGCTAATGTAAAAATTACAGCAGGCAATATATCTTAGATTTGGGTGGAACACCAAGATGAGAGTTAATCAATAAAATCCTAACTTAGGTATTGTATGAAATGGCACTTCATTCATTATTAGGAGTTGGTATAAAACATGATTTACTGGTTTGATGTATTGGCCATTCACCTTAGGGACCTATTTTCAAATCCAGTCCAATCCAAAGTGACTAAAGATCCCTGTAGCTCGAGGGCTTGGGAAGGATACCACTGCCAGGAATTTATGGGAGCTTGCTTGTAATGAAATGTTTGTAGGCACAGGGATGCTGGAAGGGTTAACCCCCAAACCAGCATATTCATGCTAAGTCAGCCCCTTGCTCTGAAAACATCAAGTAAAAATGAACATGTGCTGGGCATTCCTCTCTCCTCATGGATTCTCCCCAAGCCCTCAACAGCCAGTGCTGGATCACAGACTGCTTTCCTCTTTCATTTCCTTCTCTCCCTGCTCTAGAAAGCTCCAAGGACTTTAGTGGTTGGGGTTTTTTTTGTTTGGTGGTTGGGTTTTTGTAAGCCCCCAACATGAAAGGCACTTTCTGGCCCCTAAACAAAGATAGAGGGGTCACAAAACCCACAGGGCAGCTCAGGTACAGCCCGGCCCACATGCTCCAGAGTGCTTGGCTGTTAAACCCCAGTAATTTTAAAGCCATATTCACACATCAGATTTTGAAGCCTGATCCATGTAAATAAGACTTGGCTTGTACAAAGAACAAGTTTAACTACAATATTAATGACAATTTTATTTATAATGGTCCAAGAACAGACCTCTAGTGGAGCTGCTCTGCCATGGAGCTCCTTTATCCCCACCCCCCCTTCCACTCCAGGAAGAGGGGGAAGAGATGCTCCTATTGTATCACACTTGAAAATTAAGTGGGTTGTTTATTTTTGTCTTTCAAAAAATCCTCACAGTTTTTTTGCACTGGGGTGCTGCACTACTATGCACAACACAAACTCAATCCTCCTACAATATTTCAAGACGAAAAAACTTTAATAATTCATAGAGAAAACACATGGCAGCACAGCCCATCCTCCCTGCTCAAAAGGGCACAGAAAGCAGTGGTTTGCTCTCCTGCTGTCTTTTTACAATCAATTGCTCCAGGAGACCTTGTACAAAAGACCTGGCTCAGGTGTCCTATGAATCCAGTAGCCATCACAGCCCAGTAAACCTGAATGAGAAGTGGGATGATTTAGATGCTAATGACTAATGGAGTGATATCTGTCTGTGCAATTGGCAGCCATGCAGGGATAGCAGGGAGCTGGCTCAGGTCTTGTCTGTGCAGGGAGAAGAGAAAGATCCCTTATCGCATTTTATAAGTTTGCATTTATAGGGAAAATAAAATAGAGCATTTTTAAAACCAGGAAGCATTTCAGAGGACAGATTTTTTTTTCCATATAAAAATCACAGATAGAATTTAACTTTAAATACTTTTCTGGCTAGGGAAAAAAAAATCAATTGAACTGATTACCTTGTTGAGTACCAGTGAAGATTTTAGTTGTCTTTGTAATTGCAATTTTTCCTTGCTGGCTTTTAAACATAAAAGGAAAGTGACTTTACTGCTGCAGTAAAACCATGGGCCCTAGTCAAAACCAACAAAGCAGAGTATTAACCCTCTCTGTGCTGTTCCAGCTCCACAGGCACCTTTAAAGTCTTTCTGTTCAGAAGATCAGTGGTAAATCCATCATGTGCTTTAGAGGCAACGCTTTAATATTTCCCCCCAAAATCAACCAATTTTGACAAGCTTTTAGGAAAAAAAATTAAAGGAGATGATAATTACTGTAACGAGCGAAGTGGCTCCCACTCAGAGGGCAAGGGCGTGTCCCAGGCTCCCAGGGAGCCCAGGGAACAGACACAGCTCTGCACGACAGCCACGCTGTGGCCACTCTTTGCTGTGATTCCCTGTCCCATCCCACAGCAGCCACCTGCACTTTTTCTCCCTGTTTTTCATTCCCAGAGGCACACTTTCACGAGCTGCATTGGTACCACTTCAGCACCTCGAGGCAGAAGGGGAGAGGTGCCTGCCCTGGGGATGGAAAGCTCTCAGACCCCACTGTCTCAGCAGATTAGAGCCCATGTCCTGATGGAACCACTGATCTGCTGGAAATACCACCTCAAACTCTCCACAGCCCTCTCAGACTGGGTCGATACCACAGGATTTTGGGTCAATACCAAAGGTTTTAATGTCAACAGCAGCCGTGAGGTTGGCTCAGCCCATGGCAGCAGCAGGAGCTGCCCGTGGCACACTCTGCAGTCTGTTGGCATTGGAGCCTCCAGCATTCCCCCTGCTCTTCCAAAGAGATGCAACCCTCAGGCCAAGCTGGACCCTGCATCCCCCTCCTCCCCAGATCACCATATCAGAGTGCCTTCAGTGCCAAAAGAATTTTCAGTGTCACCTGGTAGTGATAAGATTCCACACGTGTCTCCCGAGATTTATATTTATACATTGCTCTGTATACAACACTCCCCACTCATAACAGGCATGGTTACAAGACAATCAGTTACAGGGAACAAAAATAGATTTCCCAAACCAGACATCATAAATTCAGTCCTTCGCTTTAATAGGTTTAAAACCAGCCAGTTTAAAAACAAACTGCAAATATAAAAGTGACACTTTGAGGTTTCTGTGGGTCCTGCTGGCTCTCTGAACAGGGACCAGAACCAAAGGAGGCAAGGACTTGAGCTGGAGATGCAGCTTCCCTCCAGATAATCATCCAGGAATGAAATGGACCTTCCTCAGACAAAACAGCAAAGATTCTGCCATTCAATAACCATTTCTGGTCAGAATTTACTTTTCTTCTAGCACCCTGGATCCTCCAGGCAGCTCTTTATGCATTTTCCCCTGCCACCCTAAATCACCAGCTCTATTGTAACACTTTTATTGTAGCCCATTGACAGGCACAGAGTGTCACTGATGTGCAAGCCAGGCTGAGGAGGGAGCCAAGGGAGCAGCCCCTGACCCAGGAAATGGGGCTGCCTCCAGCCTGAGCCTCACTCCCACCGTGCTGCCAGCCAGGGGCACAGAACTCCCCAGTCCCATCACACTTGCTGCTGGATATCGTTTCTTAAGACAGATTTCCATTTTTAATGCTTTTGGGTCCCTCTCTGGATACTTCAAGAGGCAGGAATGGTTGAAGTCACACTTCATGTTCTTTAGGGCTCTGTGTTTTCAACCACGTGGCTTTCTAAAGTCAGTACATCCTTACCCAGTTAAACCAGATGAAAACAAATCCAGCTAAACTCAGTTTTACCTCGGTTATGATCCCAACCAGCTGGCCCTCCTCTAACACTCCCCCAAAATCCTCAGCAGCTGTCACTGAAATATCCCAAGGGAGGAAGAGGAAATGCTGTGAGGTGTCAGAGGCACGGTTTGATCACAAAGCCAAAGGCTGCAGAGCCTGTTCTGGGGCTGACAGGGAAGCGTGGTAGACACTTGCTAAACTCACAGTTTGCTCTCACTCTGCAGAGCAGGGCTCTTGTGAAGCCAAATCCACAACACTTTTGGTGGGCAGGAGATCAAAGGTGTGTCTACTCAACAACTTCAGCACTTTTGTCTGGGCAGGAAGCAGAGAGTCAACAGAATTGCTTTAGTTTCTCTCTTCTAATACCTTAAATGTCTTAGAAAGCCACCAGCCCACAGTGGTTTTGCAACACTCCACACACAGGCTCAGGGACTTTGACAGGACATTTAGGAGTCCTGAGAGTCACTCTGGATTTGAAGTCCCTTGATCTGGCACACAAATTACCAGGTCTTTACAACACATGGGTTTGAACACAGAAAAAGGAGTGAAACAGCAGATGGGATTCACAGTGAGAGAAACAAAAAGTCTGAACAAATTCTAACTAAAATATTGAATTGAGTACCACTCCTACAACCAAAACAATCATCTCATGCCCGTGTCAGATGTCAGTGCTGATCACCCTGGTTGTTCTGACCCAGGCTTTGCAGGTGGCTCTCACACCCAGCTGCCACCAGCCAGGGGTGGTTTCTGAAGAGCACCTCCCAACACCAGCATGTTTAATGCCATGCAAGGCTCTTCCTCAGCCCTGCATACCCAGCCTCACACTGCATGTTCCTGCCCTCATTCCAACTGAGGATTTAGCTCCTTGTTGTCAGAGGATGAATGTTTTTATTCTGTTTGCTCCCAGGCCAGTATCAAAAGCTCCCAGTACATGGGTTAACCAGATGATCCTTTAATACACAAAGGACCCCCAAACAGCTTAACCTTAACCCATCCGTAAAGATTCCACCCAGCCTGCTAATGCTGTCCTGAATCGTGTTCTCTATTATTACGTCTGAAATCCGTTAAAATTTCACACAATTTCCTGCACAGCAGTGTATATAATAGTGCTGGGAGCCAATATGTTTCTATAATTGGGCCTGTAGTGGGGCAGAGTCCAAAGCAATTAATCCAGCCTCCTTCCTTGTTTGCGCCCATATAAAGCTGACAGGGTAGAGAGTAATTGGAAGTGAGCGGCCTCTATCCCCTACTTTAAATTAATATTTTCCTGTTCTGATTTAATTTCACCCGGTAACAGTGACACAAAGACACGCCATGTCAAGCACTAAGTAATCTGTAGCAGCTGCCTTAGGAGGAAACTTTTATTCATCAGTAATATAGTGACCTGTATATCACTCCACACACTGTACACAATATTGCTCTCACACAGACAGCTGCATTTAACTCTGTATAATCAGCAGAAATGGGGGGAAAAATATATATATAACACGTATCTAGTCCTTTCTATGTGTGTTTGTATGAAGATACAAAAGAGATGCAGGAATTTATTTAATTATGAAACCCTCAGCTTTCCAAAAGGGGAAAAAAAATTAAATGGCAAATATAAAAAACATACTAATCAGCAGAGCCAAGAATCCATGCAAATGAAAAGCCAGAAGTAATGGCCAAAACAGCCAGGCCATTAAATCAAATCACTGAGAAAATAATGGCTAAACTCTCTCTTACTTGTAACACTCAATTTATGTAGTCAATATGGCTCGGAATGAATGAGTGAAGGTACTAAGAGCACAAATCTAAATTCAATATACATATCTTAGAAAAATCCCCAGCGCCCGCGCTGGCGAGGCGCGGAGAGCGGCCCAGCCGGGGAAACCAGAGCTGCCTCCAGCTCCGAGCACGCCCTGCTGGCATCACACAAAACAGCCCAATGGCCACGGGTTGTGGCAACAAGCCCACAGCTGCCAAAGCACTTATGGGAGCCTGTGGCAAGCTGGGAGCAGGCTGCCATCCTTGGGAGGATGGGAACTGAGAGCAGGAGTTCCTTGAGCCACCCCGGGATCTGCACAAGATCTGGGACAGTTAAACACAGCCCTGGTGGGAAACCCTAAAGCTGTTCCCCTTCAATACACGCTATATTCACACACAATGTCATATATTTTTAATTCCTAGACTGCTCAGATGTGGACCAGAAGCAGGAGCTCACTCTTGAAGTGGCATTACTTGTTGGAAATAAGGGGTTTGTTTTCCAAATGAATAGGGCTGCTCAGTCTTACACCCCAGATTTGTTTTCCAGGGAATTTGAAGGTAACAGCTTCTTTGTCTCCAGCCCATACTTGAGAAGCACAGTAGAGTGGCATGGACAACACCACAATGGCTGCAGGCACAGCTTCCCTGACCACAGCATAACAAAATTCACCACTAACACCCTGCAGGCTCAGCTCTCTGTGCTTGGGAATAGAAAGGAGCTGAAGGATCTGTTTGTAGGCTGAAGAACTGGGGATCCCAGTTTACAAGCTGGTGCTGGATGTGCAGCCTGGAGCAGTGACATCCAGCTTTATCAGGGACACAGAAGGAGCTGCAGGAGGTTTACTTGCTGAAAAGTGTAGTCTCAAGGGACTACTGAGGGACATGGCAGCTTAGCCCTCTGTGGATCAGCAGCTTATTTCCAGTTGCTTAAATTTTCTCCTCCTCTCTTGTTCCTGATTCTGTTGGATTTTCTCCCTACTCTCCAGTATTACATTTCCATTTACAGGCAATGTGCTTAGGCCAGAGATGATCACCAGCACGGGAAGCTAGAAATAGAGCTGACCCTAAGGAGTCCCCTGCATTAAGCTCAGCTGCCAGATGATCCTACAGCAGTGGCCATACCCCTGTGAGACCCCTCCTGTACCTGCTCCAGGAGCTGAGGCCATGGGACATCACACTCAGCTACCACAATATTGTCACTGCTTGCAGAAACAGCTCCTGCCCTGGCAGGGGACTTCCACAAACAAACATTCTCAGCCCTGAGATTGCTGTCTCCCCCAAAACCCCATCACATCACTACAGCCCTGCCCCAGCTGTGCTCACAGAACTCCCAAAATCCCAAAGCCACAGACTTTGCAACATCCTGCCCAGCTCAGGCATTTGTCCCCCAGCTGAGGACACTGAAGCTCCTTGCACCCACAGGGTTTGTGCCCCCACCAGCAGTGGTTATTTTGGTGTTGGTTTTGCAGGAAGAAGGTTTGGTTCTGCACGTGCTTAGCTCTGTTACAGCCTTATTTGTTACTGCTGCTCCCATCACCTCCCAAATCCATTTACACCAGCAGACATTTCTAAGTGTGACCTTGTTTTTGCACTCTGATGACAAAAAGCTTTTCCCCAGTAATGCTTTGGACACAGCTGCATGTGTCCCACTGCTCTTCTGCAACACATGGAACTCAAGCTGAATGGATGCCACCAAGAAGAAAGGTATTTATTACAGGGCAGGGTTTTTCTCCTAAAGAAAATCATAACAAAATGAGCTGCTGCAGCCTCCTCCAGCATCCTGCCTGCAGGGTGGGCACTTTGCAATGCAGAGCCACATTGCTCCAGCCAGGACAGAGACTGTCCTAGGCTAGCAGGGCAGTCTGCAGCTGAGGATCCTTTCTATTCCAACAAAAACAAGCAATGACACCACCAGCACTACATCTAACCACACCCCCCTGCTCTTATTCAGCACTTTGTCTCATGGTGACACTTAAAACAATCCCAGCCTTTTTACCTTTTTTTCTTACTTAATTTTGCTAAATTCTGCTGTCAAAAATAGTAAATAGGAAGCAAATAGATCACCCTGATTCCACTCATTATTTCCATTGATTTTAAGTCTGGACGGGGCTATTACGATCATGTTACAAATTGTCTATTGTAGAAAGAAAAGTTTAAAAAATGGCAAGTTATCTGTTCTTGACCCAAAGCGATGGGCAGCATTATAACCAGCTGTTCCCCTTCACTCCCGAGGTGGCTGCAGTTAGTGGCAGAACAAATGATCCCTTTGTGCAGTTTTGCATAAATGTTTGTCAAGTGTCTTGGGCTTCCCTCACAACGTTGGCTATTAAGGAACAGAAGTAAAATTCCCTGGAGCAGAAGTGTGTGTGGGGAGTTATCCACTTAGGCTAAAATCCTCGTCGATATATTTTTGTCTCGGGAGAATCCCCATGCAAATGGGAGAATAAAATCCGTGATCACCATGCAGAGGGTGGTTGCAGGAGGACAGGCAGGTGCAGGGAGCACTCGAGCAATCCTGCAGTGGCACAGCCTTCTCCAACTGGCAAAAAATGCTGGGGCCAGCATTAAAAAAAAAAAAACCAAAAACAACCAACCTGGAAAGCTTTTGAGCATCAGCCTTGCAGCCAAGCACACCCAGCACACTTCGATTTTGATGTACAGTTTGAAACAAATCAATAGCAGTATAATAATACTCAGCACGCTGTGTAATTTTTATATCATTAGTTTTCATTTTCCGCTCCCCATGCATCAAAAAACTTACAACGGGCTCGTAAAGTTTATTTAGTATTCCATGAATTCCTAATCAGTTTCATTTCATAATGATTCAGAGCGGCCGTTGCCAGGGCCCTGGTGTCAAAAAATCGATAAAACCAACACACTTTTCCTGATGGCGGCTGCAAAAGGATCTATTGTAGGGGAATTATGATTTATGTCTGGGCTGCACCACGAGCAGCAGCAAGCGACAGCCTGGCTCAAGAGCTGAGATGTTCGCCAATAATGATTTATATGCGCTCCTCTCCCTCCCCCGGCCCCCGGGGTCCCCCCTGTGCTCCAGCCCGGCCCCAGATGCCGGGAGCAGAGCCCAGGCTGCTGAGCCGGGCTCAGCCAAGCCCAGCCCAGCCCGGCCAGACCCAGCTCAGCCGGGCTTTGCTCCCGGCAGGGCTCAGCCAGCAGCGCTGGCCTCGCCCGGCGCTGCCCGCTCCCCCCGCGCCCTGCCCTTGTCCCCAGGCTCTGTGACAATCTATTCAGCTCCAGATGAGCACGGGGACCGTTCGATTTTCAGCTCTCTGCAGAAGGTGCCTATTTATCTTGGGGCACCCGTTCTGTCAAGGCTGCCCGGCGTGGGGAGGGCGCTCTGTGTGTCACCGAGCCGTGCCACGGGGGGGGTGGAACAGAAACTCTGCAGGGAGACAGGGGCACGCAGCCTGAGGGACCCGAAAGTTGCAGACTTTCAAAGAAAAATCCTTTTCTGAAGAGCAAGAACCCAAAATCTGAAGGTCGCGCGGTTGTTCTCAGTCACATGGCACAACACACAGAAAAGAGGGATGCTCTGGGTTCGGAGGGTGAGGGATGGCTCTGCTGGGAACGGGGAGGTTGCTCCCACTCCAGGAGGAAGCAGCAATGCGCAGGGAGAGCAGCGGGTTCTGCTTCATTTCATGTGTTAATCAGCTTGGTGCCTCTCCACCGGGGAGAGGCAGGGCCGGGGAGGAGCATTTGGAAAAGCGCAGGTAGAGCTTGTTGTTAAAGTCCTGTTTACAGAAAGGATTAACAGCATCACTTAAACACCTAAATTAATTTATTGAGGTGCCTTTGCTACTCTTTTCTCATTTCTAGAAAGAATTTTCAACAGCCCTGCCCCATGAGGAACTTCCCTGCCCTCACTCTGCTTCACAAAGCTGTTGATGCTTTTCCAAGCACAGTCCTTCAGCCTCCAAGGCACAGCCACCTTTCCACCCTAATTCTAAATATGAAGATGTACAGCAGGGTGTATGATTAACAGCTTGCTTTCACATCTTCTGAGCTCTAGCAGAAGCTGCAAGGAACAGGATGTGTTTGGAGTCACCATAACCCAACACGAGCACCAGGAGCTCCAGCACAGCCAGTCAATAAAGTAAATTATTGGGGTTTTTCCTACAGCTGAATCACCCTGCTGTACTGAGTACATTAGGTAAGAGATGGGAGGAAAGGGGGAAAAAAGTTCACAGAATAATCTCCCTTTCGGGTGAGCTGCTGACCAGAAATCAGGCTCGTGGCCAGCACACAGTTGCCCTGAGCAGACAATGGCCTCACTCACACTTTTAGCCTCTGGTCATCACATGAGAAGTGCTCAGTTTTGGGGCTGGCTGCAGGAAGGAGTGCACATAACCTTCCATGAGGACAGTCTATGCAAAGCATCACCTCCCTCTCCTCTGACAATTGTGGTCACAAGGTTTTTTCTCTGTTAAAACACAGACCTGAAACCTTCCTGTAAGAATAAAGCTGAGGTTCACACCCAGCTCTAGATCTTTGAGTTAAACACTGCTTGGTCCTTCTATGAAGACAGGCAGTTAGAAGGTTGACAATTAAGTATTCAGCACAAGCTCCTCAGCAAGTCTCTAGTAAACAAAGGGGAAGTTTAAGTTGGAATTATGCCACTTGGTTAATAACAAGCAGTTATGATGAGATGATTCAATAGTTTGGGTGAAATGAAGGTCCCAGAGACAGTATTGCCTCCTTTTATTTACATACCTCGTGTTCACACACACACACACACTGTTTACTGATTATCTTGGAAAAGCAAAGGTTGAGATCCAAGCTCCTCCTGCTCTCCCTGCTCCAGTGTGAACACAGGCTTTATAAAAGGAGAGTACATCAACTAGCAAAGCACTCTGAGGCACCCAAGGGTGCTGGTGTTCTTATTTGGGGAGCAATTCCATGAAAAAGCCTCCCTGGAACACAGCAGCCTCTAGCAGGGACATGCAGACAATTACACGAGTCTCTGACAGAACAGCTGACAGGTGTTTGCTGCCAGCATGAAGCTGAGTCTAACAGAAGTAATTAGCCACCAGCTTTTCAAATTTATATTCTCCTTCTGAAGCAACAAACCAGATTTATTTATTTTTATATTAGGCTGGTGAATGATGGTGATTTAGGGAAGCTGAAGCCACTGAAGGAGGTTTTGTACAGTCATACAATGAACAAGTTTCACTCTCTTTTTTCTCTCCCTGAATGAAGCTCAAAAGAAAGAGATCTGGTGCAAGGTTTGGAGGTGAGAAGAAGCAAAATGTAGACGGTATTGAGAAAAGGCGAAAAAGATAGTTCAGGGGGAAAAGATGCATGCAGGGAATGAGGATGAGACTCTTCCAGTTCATGGCAAGAGGAGCTTTGCAGCTACAAACTCCTCCTGTTCACTCACAGCTCACTCACTTGTGCTGCCTCCAAGATGTTGAACAAAAACTTCTCAACAAGGAGTGAATTTTCTTAAAATCCACCTGAGACTCCCCATGAGTGAGGGGACAATAACTGGGCCGGCAGACAGCACACCTGTACATGAAGAATTATGCTAGAAAATGCATAGCCCTACTTTTATCACCTTTGAATTTAACCCAGGAATTACTGGATGTAGTCATTAAGACCTGCCATCTTATTTATAAGACATTTTTCAGAAAGACAAAAAGACTCGCATGAACAACATAATTACATTTTGGCTAGCATAAGTTAGCAATTTTGGTACAACCACATTAAAAAGAAAATAGAGTTCTCTTCCCCTCAAAAAAAGTAGATGATGTTTAGAACTGCACTTTTACTATGTGGGGCGGGGGAGGGAGAAACTGGCTAAAATATTGAAATTTAAGGGGAAAAAATAATCATGGGTTTATGTTCCCGGGCTCCTGTGAATATTTTCAGCATATTTCACCACATCATTGCACGGTGGGCTCTGTTCCTGCTGCCAGAATGGATGTTCCATCATTTCTATAGTGGGCCTGTGTGACATTCATTAAGTGCAGCTACAAAGGGAGAGGGTTAAACAGCGCGGCCTCTTTTCTCTGATTTGGTCATACATCAGCAGGCGCTCCAGGTTAAATGCCCAGGATCCTGCAGCAGATGGATCGGGAGAGGCACGGAGGCAGATACTTCACCCCACACTACTTAACCCAGGGAAATGAGTCTCGGAGTCGGTGTCATGGTAAAATATGGAAGCTCACTCAGATAATGTGCAGTTGAAAATTTTTTTCCCGAGCCTTTACAAGCGACTGCACGTTAAGATCCCGCACACCCCCTTCTGCAAACTGCCAGCTCGCTCCTCTACAGAGCCTATTTTTGAGTGTAATTTGTCTTTATTGACTATCAAATAAGAATTTAAACCCATAGTGCAATCAGTGGTAGAAGCCCCAGATATTTCTTCTTTGCCTCTAGCTTCACCCCAGGACAAACTGCGCATGTAGGTTTATTTTTCCTTACCCAAAAGTCCTTTTGAAATATTAGAGTGGACACTTACTTTAAAGATACCACCCCACTGTGCTTTGTCTGGGTCTGAAGAACAGGTCACATTTGCCTGTTTCAGGAGAGCTCTGGGAGCCCTCCCAGTGCCAGGTGCTGCACCAAGTGGGTTTCCTGCCCTGTCCCCAAGAAGCTGTGCACCTCATCTGAGATTCCTCTGCACTTCTGTCTCATTCCTGACTGCTGTACTTCCAGGTGTTGGTTTCTATTTCTAATCCTCAGTCATTTTTCACCTACAGGCAATGCACATCTTCAGCTGTGCAGTGTTTCAGTATTCTGGATTAGCTCAGCTCCAGAATGTGTTCCTAAGAAGTTTTTCAAGAACCCAATTCCTGCACCTTTTGGGAAATGCACTATTTAAAACCCTGTCACCAGGATGCTGCCATTGTGGCACATTTGCAATGCATATGCAAGGCATCAGCCAAAGATGCAATAGTCCTGCAGGTCAGAAGTCCCATCTGAGTTTTTTCAGTAATGGCTGAAGTGCTTTCATTCCTCTCTCAAGCTAAATCAAAAGTTCAACTATCCCAGTTCACATACAGAGAGGAGGAACAGGGTAAGGGTAAAGACACAGTGCTGAGAGATCAAGAACAAAGCACTCTGTGCTGACTGCCTTAGTTTATTCCATCCCCCCCCCAAAAAAGTGTAAAAGTCGTAAAAGTCAGAATTCAACTAATCAATGCAAAGAGACACAAGTAACACACCAAAGTGTTGGTACATGGGCACACATGCACACAGGATCATAAGGCAGTGCCAATAATTCACATTCTGACATGGACAAACAACTATCGAGCTGTGACCACAGTCCTTCCTTTCCCTTAATCCTAATTGAAAATCCAGAGCCCTGCAACATCTATTGTGTTTTTTAATATCTCAGAAATAATTGCTAATCAAAGCCTCACGCGGCGGGGCCGGTAGGAAGTGGATCCATGTCCTCAACACAAAATTTTCATGTGAGCTGGAGGAGTGGGAAGATGCAGGGACACCTAATTTCCACCTTGCAATCCAGCTCCATCTGATGAAAAAGATTGCCCAGCAGTCAAAAATCAAAGTCACACTGTCCTGGGGAGAGCCGGAACGGTGACAGGTCCGAGCATGCCGGGAGAGCAGGCATGCAGGCAAGTGAAAATTTGGTCTCCACTAGGTGTGGAAAGTCAATGTTATTTGTTTTTAAAGTTATTTTAGCAAACATGTAGCTTTTGTTCTGTTATCAAGACTGATTGGACACAGGGGGGGTTCCACTATCTTATTAACCTTACCAAGTCTTTGCCATTTTATCTTATTTTAAAAAATTATTTCTGTTCATTAGTGCCAACTCCACCAGAAGAAATCCAGTTGGCTTCCCCCAGTCTGTGGTGGTTACAGCAGTGCATGATTTGTTCCCTTCTGACAGAGGAAGGAAATCTATACAGAACGAAAATAATTTAGCGGCAACTCTTTATCACTAAAATATTTAGCATCTAAAAGCATTTTTAAAGCTAACGCAGTACACACATAATTAACAGCTTGCCTCGCTAATTAGGTGACTCCTTGCTAATGAGGTAGCAATAAGCTGAGCAGCAGTCACAGAATGTGCAGACAAGGTCTTCCCAGGCAGTTTGCGACTTCTGTCAAAACAACCAGCAACACTTTTCCTTCCCGAACAGCTTTTTCCTCCCCGAAGCCGCCGCAGCCCGGGATGTGCTGAACGCGGCGTTAACAGCCCCAGGCTGGGTGTCCCTGCCCCATCCTGGCTCAGCGCCATCCCAGCAGCGCCACTTCTCAGCCCGGGAGCTCCCGGCTCCGGAGAGCTCTGCGGATCCGTGCAGCATCCCCAGGCGTGCCTGCAGAGGCTGGACCACACTGACAGCGTTCAGACTCCAACGCCTCTGTCATCCAGCCTTGCCTCTTCCACAGGGGCAGCTCCCAGCCACATTTCCTCCCAGAGGGAGGACAAAGCCTGGATGTTTAGGTGTCATCACACACTGGACAATGCATGAGACTCCGGGGCTGGAAACCAGTGTAACAGGACAGGTGACACATTGGAAGAGGAAGCTCAGGCACACACAAACCACAGCTTCTGGTCTCTCTCATGCTGGGGTTCAGCCTTACAAGCTGCTCCTTGATTCCTGATCCAGACAGGGGGATGGAGGCAAGGGAGCTGTCCAGGAATCCTCTCCCACCTCTGTTCAACCATTATTATCATTCAACTATACCACAACACAGCTTGTTGCAACACAGAAAGTTTTGTGTTGCAACACAAAAAAGTTCTGGAGCAAAGAGGCGCTCCAGGGAAAAGCAATGTTTATTGTCTGATCCAAACTGAAAATGCTGATATAAAGACCAGAAAAGAAGGCTCCAAAGATGGACCTTTTTCCATGGTTTTGTAGTCCAAGTGCCTCTCTACCTTCCAGAAAGGTTCCTTCACATCCCTACCACAACAGCTTGAGCCTTCCCAGTGCCCAGCCCCTGTGGTGTTGGAGGGAGCTGTTACTGCATGGAGCAGGAGCTGCAGCTGCTCCGCTCAGAGGAGCAGTTCCAGAGAGCAGGAACAATCCTCATCAGTGCCCAAAAGCATCTCACACTCACAAGAGCTGATCTCGAGTCAATATCCAGTCTCTTGGAAATAATTGTGTTGAATAGAGAGACAGTTGATGGTGACAGTTGGTTGTTTCTTAATGAAACAGATTTGGGAAAATTCAGATAAACTTTGTGTCTGGGGTTTAAAATAAATAAAGAAAATACATAGATGCAGGCCAGAACAGTAGGAGTGCAAGGGGGGAAAAAAGGCAACCACGTGAGCTCTCAGGAAGAGCAGGCTTCCTTGCTGCCACTGACAGCTGCAATTTTAACAAGCTTTGTGGCATTTAACTCTCATACATATATTTTTTGGCCAAAGCTGCAAATCTTATATTGCTATTGAAGCTGGAGATAATTCCAGGAGCAAAGTGATCTTGAAATAACATGTTTTAAGATAGAAATGCTGCCTCAACTCTGGTAGGTGCTGCTAACAGTAAAATTAGAGCGAGCAAGGGCAGGAGCTGGACCATTTGTGCCTTCTACTGCCAATAGCATGTTTGTGTCAAGGTAACTGATTTCCATGGAGTGCCCAATATGGAATCAATAAAATCAACCTTCAGTGGTGTTGAACTTTGCATTGTGTAACGACAATAGCTCAAATTGAATTTTAATTCTTTTAATTATAATGGTGCTCAGAGGCCACATCACGAGAGGATTTGGTTCATCAAGGAAAAAGAAGCCACAACAGCAGCTGGCAAAAGATGTCAACATTAGATATTTGCACAAGTGCACAGAGACATTCTGGGCTTTATTCTTGACAGAATAGCCAAAACCTAACTGTCTCTTGGCTAAAAAGCAAGGCTACACTTTCTTTTCCAGGGGTTCTTCACAAGTAATAGCTGGTTTTATAAAGAAAAAAATATAAACCCTTAAACTCCATTTATACCATCCTTAAAAAAAAAAAAAAAATAGACAAGGGAGGGAGGGAAGGAAAGGTTAAGGGATTAAACTTTGCAGATGCTTTGCACAGCCTGGCTAAAGCTCTGGAAAGACCATCTCAACCTTTGATCCCTTTGGGGAAAGAAGCAGTTATTTGAGCAGGCTTTTTAGGAACACATGCTGGGGACATCTGTGTCAGCAGACCCTAATCAAGGCAGACCCATAGCGCTGGAGCAATTTGTGTTCCAGGATTCAGACAAGAATATGAAATTCCTGATGGGATAACTAGCTACCTGTAGGGGCATGGATGAGTTTCCTGGATAGATTGTGAATGAGTGACAGTTTAATCCAGGTTTTTTCCATGTCTGTTTTTTACAGGTTTTTTTCCTTCTTTAAATCTAGAAGTCTTTAAAAGCAATGGATGTCCAGGGCATTACCCAGAAGTTCAACCAGCTTCAGGAAGAAAATTACTGTTTTGCTCTCTGTATTTCCATCTCCCCCCTCTCCCAACTTGAAGTAACTTTAACAGAATTTCTCTATGTTTGCAGTGGTCCAACACGAGGTTAGAAATAAGAAAGAAGAGCACAGGGTTAAAACCAAAGTTTAAAAAGCTCCACAGATGACCAAAAACACCCTCAGTTTTCTTTCCCTTATTCCCCAAATTATGTACACAGCAAAAAATGGGAGCAGGCAGTGCAGTTGTTTCAATAGCACAGACTAACACAGGCCTGTGGCACGAGGATAAATTTTGCCCTGAATTAACAAGAGCAAGAGTAACTGGAGTCTCAGAGAGCACTGTCAATATTTGCTCCACTTGTCATTGACAGAAAGCACAAATCCTGTGGCCGAGCCTGAGCACATTTCCAAGCCTCTGAGCCAAGCAAGCACTGCTCAGGGTGTTAATGAGATCAGCACCCTCAGAGACCTGCCCAGGCACAGCCCAGGGGTGGGACCAGCTGGGTGAGCAGGGCAGCAAAATCCCACTGCAGACATGGGAAGTGTCATGACTGAAGTGACACCAGGCAGCAGCAGCATCTATTCTGTGTTAGAGGTAAATGCTTCATGAGGACAGGTATTCTCCTGAGAGCACCTCTGTGGTATGAGAAACATTTAGCATCTTGCTGGTTACAGCCTTACAGGAACCTTCATAAATTATCCTAAACCCTTGTAGATTGTTTTTTACTTCCCCTTGACTCCTGAGAGAGAGGAGACACTGGCACTGACAGGGAGTTCCCAGAACCTGTGCTTCCAAAAGCAGTCATAGCATGCTGATGACACTTTCTGTGTTTATTAGAGTATGCCACTGCATTCTGAAAGTCTTTCCTTTGCTGGATGCACAGACAGCAGTATTTCCTTGGCACATTACTGAACTTCTCCTTCCTCCCCCCTCTAGCAGGAAATAATGGGAAAACTCTTCTAGCAGGATGCAATACCAGAGGCATGAGTTTAAGGTGGCCACATTGATGAATAGGTGGCAGCCTGCTTCTCTGGCAGGGAAATTCCTTCTGATTTACTAAATTCACACAGCAAACTCAATGAACTGTGGCAACACTGCCAGTCCAGGCTGGGTCACCATTTCAGCTGCTCTCCTCAGCCTTTGCAGCAGGCTGGGATAGGAAAGAACCAGATTTCCTCCATGCATCCCCTCACACCAACAGCTGGAACAAAGCTGAGCTGCTGCCTGCTCTGCTATTCCTGCATTTCTCAGGGCTGCAGGGGGCTGTCCCAGCCAGACAAGGAATCTGCAGTCTGGAGACCATCTCTGTACAGAAACTTGAACCCGGATGAGCAGTCCCATTTCATTAGAGCAATCCAGCTGCACCTAATTCAAACAGCAATGAGCTTGCTGTCTGCTTTCTTACATTACTTCTTCCTGAATCCTTCTGCTCCACTCTACATCAAGGGGGGAGGAAAAAAAAAAATCATTTCTTTCCTCCAGAGCTAATTCCCATACACTGCAATGAGAGAAATGCAATGTTCTGAGCAATAAAAGCTGGAAAGTGGAATTATTTTCTGCACCATTCAGATGGAAATGAAGCCTAGCCTCAATTCTGCCACCCACCTGGAGCCATGGTATGATCCTATAGATCTTTGGATCAATACTGCATCATAGCTACAAAACTAGAAGAGGGAAAAAGAAGAAGCACAAAATCAAGGAGTGTAAATTTTAACTAAATTAGTTCTGTAAGGGCTCCCCCCTTCACTGCAGCTCTTTGGAATAAAGTACAGCAGTCAGCCGGGGGACAGGGGGCAGCCAGAGCGTTTTGCTTCCTTTAAAGACAGCTGGTGTTTAATTCTGAGGGCCATTATCCCTCACCCCAAATAAATGCACGAGATTATGCTGCATATTTTCTGTTTGACTGTGTGTGGAGAGAACAAGAGAGAGCGGTACACCCCGTATTATTTCTTAATGACTCACTAAATTGCAGCATCTCCGCGGGAGGAGTGGTTCGAGCCGCCTCCCTGGCTCCCATCCACCCAGGCACTTTGTTCCAGGCTACCAGATGAGTTTCTGCCCACACAGCAGAGAGATGAGGAACAACAGGGGGTTGTGTTTGTTTGCTTGTAATTTAGGGCTGCCTTACATCACAGCACGTAGCTGAACACGCCATCGGCGGGGAGAGAGGATGCTCAGCGCTGTTTTCCCAACTGCCCGATTCCCTGGCTCTCCAGGGACAGCTCATTTGTGCCTGAGGGACTGTTATTTCATGGGACATGGGCTCCAGGGAAGCACTGCTTCCACAGAAACCACCTGAGTGATAAAAGGGAATAAAATCTCGTTCCACAGATTTATTTTGAACTCAGAGGTTTTCCATCTGGAAACCCCACCTTGTTCCTCTTCTCCAGAGGAGACTCTGGCTCCTACCCTCGAGCTGGCCCAGACACAGAGAGCTCTCTGCTGCAGAGGGCACACATCCAGCCACATGCCCAGAGGCCAGAAGAGGAGGAACAAACCATCACAGCCATAAAAGCCCTTCACTTTTCACCAGGCAGAAACACAAGAGGCCAAACACAGCCTGCTCTGAACGCAGGAACACCACACTGCTACAGCCACGTCCTCGCCCACCTCCTCCACATCCCAGCCCAGAGAAGAAAGCAGGAATGTCTTACCTTTCCTGGGAGATCAACCACACGTGGGAGCCAAGGCAGCAGCTTTCCAAAGCACACACCAAGCAGGTCATACTGCAGCAGCCTGGCACAAGCACCCCTCACCCTGCTGGAGAGGAAGGGCTGGGCCTCCCCAGCTCCTCTTTTATTTCCTGGGTAATCACCCACAACTGGGGGCCCCTGGCAGTGAGTGTGAACAGATTTGCCTGGCCCCTCCCTGCTGCCCACCCAGCCCCTGGCCTCTGCTCAAGGGCCTATCCCCAGGGTTTGGGCTGGTGCATCAAAAAACAACTTGTAGTGGCCTGATGTTGTGTCCTGGTTCATGTCTGGGAGCAGTGTGGTGAACAGGGCTGTATGTATCACCTTCCAGATCACTGATGGCCTTCTACAGCAGTGCAGGTCTTCTCTGCAAGTTACTTCCCTCTTTTGCTTGTTCAGTCAGCAGCTTTACAAGATCTGATCCTCTCCTCAAGTCCAAGCTCCCTAAGTCCACTGAATTCAGCTGCCTTTTGCCTTAAAAAACAAAAAGAAGTCCTTGATCTTCCTACTAGATAGGAAATGCTAAGAGATAAAGATCCCTGACAACCACACTGCAGTCCAAAAGAGCCCACAAGTTGGTTTGTTTTTAGCTCTCAGTAATTCCTGAGTTATTCCATGGCTGTGAATGCCCACAGTTACCAACAGTGTAACATTGAACCCAAATCCTTCCCAGCTGCACCCAGGATGTTCCTGCAGTGATCAGCCTTGATCCCTCCGTGGGACACACACAGGCAGACCCCCTGTCCAAAACAGGGCACAGAAGTTCATTCTCCTGGATTTCCTTCCAGGTTCCTAATCCAGGGCAATGTTTATAACCCTGAGTTTATTTCTGTTGTGTCCCCAAACACTTTAGCTAATAGAGATGAACCTTCTGGTACCAGTTTATCTTTTCTCCTTTATGCCAGTATTTAATGCCTTCTTTCATCCACTTCAGTAATGAATATCTGTTTTTGTATGATTAGGGTTATGAGCAGCTTGGTTCTTGTACAGTGGAACATTAGGGCAGGGGTAGAGATGCCCATAGGACAGAGATAAAGATTCATAAAAGAGGAGACTGGGCTGAATCAAGAGAAATGCATTTAAAATTGCATTAGTGAAGAGCAATAGAATGAAAATACTTGATGAATATTTTAAGTGGCCAAACATTAAAAGTGTGTGTGTATATATATTCACAAAACCAAAGGCACTGGTTTTAATGTCCAACCATCTGTAATTTGCATCACTGCTGGGATTTATCTGAATTTATCTGAATTTAGGGGATGAGTCTGTGAGGTGCTTCAGTTGGGTGGCATTGGCCAACAGAAAAACCCAGACACATCCACACGTTTCTTGAACACTTCCTTGGGCACTCTGTTCCCAAGCTCTACAATCCTTTCCATGACAATCTTTCTCCTGATACCCAGTCTAAGCCTCTCCGGTGCAAGTGCAGCCATTTCCTGTCATCCTCTCTCCTCTCTAGGAGGAGAGACCAAGCCCCCTCACCACAGCCTCCTTTCAGGAAGCTGCAGAGAGCTAGAATGGCCTCCTAAAACCTCCTTTTCTCCAGGCTGAACAGCCCCAGCTCCTTCAGCCCTCCTCCTTGTGCTCCAGCCCCTCCACAAGGCTTCCTCCACCCACAGACAAGAGCATCATCCTTATTACCAAAAGCATGCAAGGCTTCTGCCAGCTCAGAACATCTCACAAACACTTTTAATTAATTTTTTCCAGCATGCAGGATGAGTAAACACTCTATTGTTGATGCTGTCAGCTGTCTGATATAAGTCCCAGACCTCTTTCAGTTTCACTCAGAAATACTTTGACCTCTGTCAAAAACTCATTGACAATAAGGTCTCTCCAAGTAAATGTTTGCAGCAGCAACAAAGGAGGAGGTAATAGTCTGCCTGCTCTGCATACAGGAGGCACAATACTGCCTCGGATTTTTATGGTAATTTCTTCAGATACAGTATCAAGCTTTGGCGACTTTTTAACTGCTGAATTACAGTCCTATTTCTCCCAAGGAATCCTGAAATCTGGGTTCCAGGCGGAAAATCTCCTTTGGTAGGTTTTGTACCGTGCAAAACACCAAATATTTATTTATTTACGACCACTACACACAGAGGAAAGGGTGGCCAGCAGTCTGTGAAATTATTGTTTGCATCTAAATGTAGTTAGCACAGCTGAGGACTTAATACTTGGCTAATGCCTGCGATCCTTATTAACATAAATATTGTCCCAGTCAGGCGGGATGGAAGTCATACACGAGATAAGATCTTGTCTGTTGCTGGTGATATGATCTCAACACTAGTCAATTAAAACTGCTGGAGTATTTTGTAATCATTGTCATATCAAATTACTGCACTGATGCATACGTTAACTAGGAAAAGTTATTACATTGCCACGTGGGGCGAGAGAAGGGCTAAAGGAATCCTGCAGTGCTGGTAGTTTATGGAGACATAAAAATTGCAGTGGACAGTGTTATAGTTATTGCAAGGACCACTGTAATTGTATAATAATTCTGTTTACACTTGTCCATCCTATTTTTCTTGTAGAAAGTTATATATGAAATGATTCTATGGGACTGTTCAAGGGACTAAGATATAAACCTCTGGAGATTGTTTTTCCTCACTCTCTCCAATGGCACTTTACAATGTGCTCTCCTTTGCAGAGCCTGACTTTGGGTAGTCAATATAACATATTCCTATAAGACTGTCAGTAGGATTGGTGGGGTAATTTGCAGAGGTTTTGTGGATCTGCAAATTGAGAATCAGCCCTTGGAGGATTAAGGTTTCAAATTTAATTTTACGCTAATTCTAGGCATTTTTTAAAAAAACAACAAGCTTGGCTTTACTGCCTCATATACAAGGTTATTTACTTCTCCTTGGGCAGTTTTTATGGTTTGGGGAGGATCCCAAGCTAATGTAACACTGCCCTGACTGCTCAGAGCTGCAGCAGCGAGGCCCTGGCTGACAATTCCACTGTGGAGTTCACCTGGAGCAAAGTCAGCCCCTGGTGTGGGGGTGCTGAGGCCCAATCCTGCTTCTCACTTGCAGGAGAACATGAGAGCAGGCAAAAGGCATGTGGGTCACATGGAATGATCCCCTCCATAAAGATCTGCCGTTCCTGTCAATCAATTCCTTGGTTTTCTCATGCCACTAGTATCAGTAGTTTATATTTTTAATTGGAATTATCTCCATGAAAACCCAGCTACTGTCAGGGCCCTGCTGGGAGAAACACTGCAAACACAAAGGTAGAGCAAGTTCTTGCCCCAGAAATCTCCACTCTGAAATCTCTGCAGTGTCAAGCACCATGACCATAAGCAGTACACAGAATATTATTTTCTGAAATAAATTGCAGATTGTTATTTTATTTAAGAGGAGAAAAAAAAATAAAATTGGACAGCACTTGTAGAAACAAGTAAGGTTTCACCTAGTGATAAAGGTAGTTATGCTCCAGTAATGAGGAGAAAGGGAACTTGCTATCAAGAATTAATGAGATCACAAAGAACAGGCAGGGGAAGTGAACGTTTTTAAAATGTCCCTGCTGAACACCAGGAATAATAGAGTGAGAAAAAATGGAGTAGATCCCTGTGGTAAAAACTATTAGAGGCGGCGAATTATAAAACTATTAACCAGAATGTAACTCCCAATTAAAAGATGATTTAACACTGGAATCTGATGGATGAATTTTGATTAAATGGAGAACTATTAGGAGCCCTGGGAAATGGACTTCTCCTGCCAGTTCTAAAAGTTAAAAGGCAGTTTGATATAAAAATTTATAAATTAAGGTTAATTACTTTAAATAACATGGCTGGAAGCAATAAAAAGAAATTTATAATATTCTCTGGAGTTTTAGGAAAATAATATAGATATCCGCACCTCTCAATGGAAAATCGAATTAGCATCCCCAAGTACAGGTTGACAAAGACAAAGGCAAAACAAACTGGCTGACAAAGGGGCTGAAGGACTCCTGGCCTTTGATCTGCCAGGAAACTGAGTCCGGTGCCACAGTGGCTCTGTTCCCAGGATTTTTTGTGTGAAGGAAATGCTCTTCTTCCCTTCAGCCTCTGAACCCTGTGCTGAGCACGCTGCAAATCAAAGGATGGATGCTGGAGACGTCCACAGGGGCAGGCCGATCCTCCTGCCCTTGAAGAAAGGTTTGGCTGTAGGAGCTGGCAGGGAAAAGTGGATATCAGGTAACCAGATCTGGGCTAGCAGTGGGAGGCAGTAGCCTAAAGCAAGGTCAAAGAGTCCTTCTCTTCAGGGCTCATCGTTGTTACTTACCAGCCTTTAAATACTGTGAGGGGGGATCCAGGCTAGGTGAGGAACGGGCTGGTCCCGGGAGGGGGTGTGGGTTATTCAGAAATGTGGGGCTGCAGAGTGAGCCCTGCCCGGCTCCCAGAGACCCCCGGATCTGCCCCAGCTCCCAGATGAAGGACAGGGAGCTCAGCTGGAGGGGGGTTGTGTTACATTACAGCTGTTCTCTGCAACACCCTTTAATGCAGAGTGTTTGGATAAGGGACTTAGTTCAGCTGGAATCTCCTTTATCCTTTCAAGTGGATCCCATGGAGGAGGTGGGGACTGAGGAGGAAAAGCATGTGCCCGTGTCACTCCACATTAACTGCCTGGGCTGGATCGTTCCCCGAGGAGACACAGCAGAAGGCAGCAGAAGAGGAGAAGGCTTCTCCTGTGACAGCCTCCTGGGGCTTTTACACAACCGTTGCCAAAGGGGGTCATGGATGAGGCAGAAAGCCTGAAAGGTTTCCACAGATCCCAAGGGATCCCCTGAAAACTGGAATACAGAGATATTCTTCACTAATGGAAATGTCCCCTTGTCCCCTGCTCCGCTCTGACCCGGCTGTCAGGGACGTTCCTCTGAGCATTGCAGCCAGGACAAGAGAGCATTCCCCAGATCCCCACAGGTCAGGTCACACCAGCTTCCCTCAGGCAGGATGCTGAGGAAGCTCCCTGCTCCTTTCCAGTGTCCACACCCTGTGTCCATGAAGATTGCCACAGGAAGTGTGGAGCGTGCTGCACGCTGGCTCCAGCTCCTGACTTAGTGCCTACCCAAAGGAAGGGGCAGATCTCTGCAGGCTGACCTGGGAGTCTGGAGCAGACCCCCCTGAGCTGTGCCCCTGCCTGCATCAGCACCCAGCCCCGGGGAAGGCTGAGCTGGAGGGAGCATCCCTGCACCCCACGTTCTGCTGCCCATCCAAGGGGATGTGTGCCCCTGCCTGCTCAGGGCCTGGCTCCTCTCTGTGCCTTCTGAGTGACTGTCACTGTCACTGTCACCACCAAACTGTCCCTTCCCCAGCTCTGCTCTCCCACTGCCCCGTGTACCTGAGTCCCTCCATTTACAAACACACTGTTCCAGGCTCCTCCTGCCACCTTCCTCCCCCCCAGAAGTAATTTTGTGCCCATCCACTCGGATCTGAACCCAGAATACCCTCCCCAACACACCACAGCCCACCCTGCTCTCTGAGTCACCACTGTTCCACACCATGATCAGAAACCTCTGGGCCGAGAGAGCAATTTTTTTGATTTTTGGTTCCTTTGAGTGTTGACCCTTGAAATTTCCAGCTCCTTCCCACCTCCTTCCCCACTCCCACTCTCAGAGTCACCCCGTGCCCCCGTTCTTTGTCTTGCAGGCTGGCCTGCCCCAGCCAGGGTAGCGCAGAGCTGCTCCTTTAAGGCTCAGTGCCTGTAAGTGATTACTCTTGGCTATCACTTTTTCTATATCAGACATGTCATGGTGAAGAATCTTCAACCTTGACTCTTACAGCTGCCCTAATTATAGGACATATTTTTGGTGCTGTGTCTTTATTCCTCTCCGTGCTGGCACTCTGACCCCGGTGCTTCCTCCGTCGCGCTTGTGTTAACAAGGTTGTCCATTCTCCAGTTTCCTCACTCTGATTTGTAACTGGAAATTACCATATCTGGCTTTCACTCACTGACAACCGTCACTTTAAATAGGCCTTTTAAAGTTAATACGATGTCCATTCTAAAGTGGAGTATTACTTTTCAGTGATGTTAAATGAGCAATTTAAGGAGCTATAGGCTTTTCTTATAAGAAAAATTAAATTTTATCTGCCACTTAATTTATGTATAGGGCTAACCCTAAACAAATCTGTCATAAGCTGCTGCCATCCCTAAAAAAAAAATAATAATACAAGAATAACTCTAGTTAATGGTAGTAAAATACTGAAGAAATATATGGATTATTCATAAAACCACATCTAGCTCACAGTTTTTAGAGCCTCAGGTACATGGTGCAGCAGGCATATACTCCTTTTTGGGTCTCATCCAGTAGATTTAGTGGATCTGTGGCCAACAGGGACCATATCAGTGGCTGGGGAATGTTTGATCAGTCATATCAGTAAACAAAACAGCTCCCATTGCCTCTGGGAAGGATATTTAGACTAAGAAATATTTTTGCCGAGATGAACGGACTCCAGCTCCTGCTGGAGAGGGCTTTGTCCCATTCCTTCAGCTCCACAGATGATCAGTGCAGAACCTGACCAGCTTTTTGTCAAAAAGGCTTCACAGTCTGCTGAAAGGAAGGGGACACTGACTCCCTGCTGGAGCCAGGGGAGCAGAAGCTCCGTGGTTATCCCTCAGCCTGCCATGCCATGCTCCCTGCCCACGCTCTCCAGTGCAATGCCAGGTGCCCCAGCTCGTCTGAAAGTTTCTCTTTCCACCCCTCTGCCTTCCAGCTCTGCCTGAAATCTCCCACTTCTCACTGCACTGCGAGAGAAACTTCCCTCCTGTTTGGCAGACAGTTTGAGAGCAAACCTCCCTTCCTGGAGAAAAGCCCTCTCTCCAGGCAGCTCAGGCAGCTCCAAGCTGCCTGAGATTTCAGTGTTCATGTGGGATCAGCATGCTGGGCCTGATGTTTTTCCCTTGGCTTCTGAAAGGTCAGAATGGCAGTGTATTGAATCTCTAAACACACTGATCACACAGCTCTGCTAGCTCACTAGAATCCATTAATATCCGAGATACTGGAAGCAAAAGGGAAAAAAACCTTCCTCCATGAACTTAAATCAATTAGCTGGGACTAAAAAATGTAGATTCTTGTGGAAGAATAAAAAATGGAAAACACCAGGCCTCATTATCCTGTCCCTGAAGTGCCAGAGGGTAAAATTATCTTTCATGATGATGTTCTGCATTGATTAGTCAAACATGTAGGAAATCATATTAAAGATTTGACACCTGATGTGGGATCAGAAGAGCTGTGTGCTCCAACAGCACATGCAAATCTTATGGTATGTGCTTTGGCCAAAGAAAAGGAAGACAAGAGTATGGAAAAAGAAAACCTGGAAAATTCCCTGTGGAAGAATCTCGTAGATTTTAATGCTCTGTTCAAGGAAAAAAAAATAAAAAAACTTGCACAGGAAGTCCTTCAAGAAGGTGTACAATAATTTCCAGATCACTTCCTCTCTGCTAATTCCAAATTATCCTGTGGAACCCTGTACCACAGAAGATGACGAGATGCATTGAGCTTCAGCAGGAAGGGTCAATTCCAGCCAGCCATATGCAAAAATCAGGCACTCTCAAAGAGACACACTACCAACGTTTGCTGCAGATTCACCAAAAATGCCCTGAAACAGGAGATGGAAATCTGGAGGTGGATTAAACAGACAAACCTCACCCAACTGCAGAGAAGCCACAGTGCCTTGCACCACCTGGGAAATCAGGAAGGGGGAAGAAACAACTTTAGCTCTTTTATTGCCACTACCACGGTGAGTGACCTTGCCTGACTCCAGGCCACAGTCACAGCTCTGCTGCTCAGTATTGGAGCCTTGCAAAGCACAGCCTGCCCAGAGTGGCTTTTCCAATGGCTCTTTCCTGGTGGTGAGGATCAAATGTGCATCTCCATGATCAAAATGCTGACTGCCTTCAAAAGCAGAAGAACCATTACACGAAAACATTGTACAAAATCATTATAGGCCTTTGCTCTTATCAGACACCCCTAATCAGCAGCTCTGGGATCTTCCAGCACTCCAGGGCTAATTTCTACGCCAGTGTTAAGTCAATTCCGTGGCATGGAGAACCTAAATTATTTGGCAGATTAGGTTGCAGGAAGCATAGCAAACATTACTCAGAGCGTTTTTAAAACTGCTGTACAAAGTGCACTACAGTGATAAAATAGAGCAATGCCTAATTAATATGCACCAGAAAGCCCTATAGTTGAGCAGTTTTAACCCATTCCTCACCATGATTCTTAAGGAGGATGTGAACAGAACACACCCAACCATGGAAGGTCTGCGCTGCCCTCAGCAAGGCTCTCACCCATGCATTCCCAGTTCTCCCTGTTGTTCCATCAGAATGGATTTCTTTTCTTCCCTGGCTTTCCTTCCATCTCATCCTCTGTGCTTACACCCAGCAGTGACCACCACAGTCCCCTGTGCAGGCGTGGGGCACGGGGCAGAGCAGATTTCAGGATGCTTTATGAGCCCACACAGCTGTATTCAGACTGGAATATTTGAACTCCAAACCAAGCAATTGAACTCACATACAAATTGCTGCTGACAGTGTAACTAAATAAAAGACCTACTTTTCTAATCCCTGAGGCCAGTACAAGAAACTGTGGTGAATAAATGGGTATTTTTCATCCATCTGGCTGCAGTGACCACCATTAAATTTGAACATAAAGCTCAAAAGACCCGTGTAGTGTCACCAAAAATCCTGGAGTGGACTGTCAGATGGTAATAAATCACTTGGAAATGACCTTACTGGTGAATCATAAACTGATTTCAGAGCAAAATTTTTATGAAAAGTCACTGAGTTCTTGGGGGGAAGGAAAGTTTTGAATTTTCAATTTCCTCCACTCTTTTCTCTCAGTCAAGAGCACCCCACCCCATCCCACCAACAAATTAATCAGGTTTGAGTTCCCAGTTTAAAATTTCCAGGGGAACATCAGTCTGGTTTGTCTGTACTTGCAGAGGGACAGCATGTCCTGTTGAAACCCCTGACTTCCTGATGATGTTCCTGTCACCCTGGAGCCAGGGGTGACCTAGCAGTGTGAGAAAAGCAGGTGAAATCTGCAGAGGATCATTTTATGGCCCAAAGTTACAGAGAACCACTGACAAGAAGCCAGTATAGCTGATGCACTTGCCTGGACCATTTAGACAAATGGACCACACAATATAGTCCCACTGGCAGCTCTGTGAGTAGTGAGGTAGCAGGAGGCAAGAGCAGTATCCATATATTCACAGGTACCTCTAATGTACACAAAAATATATAATCAGCATCAGCAGTCTTCATTAGAGTGCAACCAAGAATTATGGAGATCCTAACCTTGCAAGCCAAATAAATTACTGCCAGGGGATTATTATGTATTCTAACAATATCTAATGTACCTCTTTGTCTCTCATAAATTTCAGGGCATCCTCTGGCTCCTAGAACACACTCTGTCTCATGCATAGCCACTACAGAGCTTTTTCCCCCCCAAACACACACAATAGGATCCCTAATCAGCATGGGCTCGTACAGGGATTTTAACAGGCGAGAAGAAGGCAATCACATGTTCAGTGGCCTGGTGTAACTGTTTCAATACCAAAGCAAAGGGGCACAACTGAAATGTGCTGCTGAAGGGGAAGCTCATTTGGAATGTGTGCATGTAGCAATGTCCTCATTGGCATTAGCAATTCTGCTATTGTACAGATTGTCTCCATGAAGTGTCCCCACGCCGTGTAGGCTGTAGTGGAGTCTCCAGGATTGACTTTCTGCCTTTCAGTCCAAAATTGCCAATAACACCTGCTCTGCATTGACTTCTCCAACGTGCACTCAACAGTGACTCATCAAACTCAGCTCACTCCAGCACCCCCACAAAAAATATCCCTTGCATTTTAGCACCTTCCACTCACAACTGATTGCAGATGACACCTGGCAAAGCCCTGGTGCTGTATGTGCATCAGCATGAGCTGAACTTGCCCTCAGGTGATCCCAGAATTAGCAGAACTCCATGCATTTGTCCTTCTTTGATGAGCATTTTTGTCCTCATCCAGGCACTGGAATTGGCTGTCTATTGTTTTCCAGCAGATTTATCCAGACATTGGATACCCACTCCAAGATTGTGATACACCAAAAGGCACCACAGAGTAAGAAAGCTCTGTACCCCAGAACCAGCTCTTTCATTGTCCATTTCTGGGAGAAACATGAAAAATACGTTTGGTTTTGTGCTGCATTCAAACTGCAAACAAAGCCAAAATTACTTTTAAACATCCTATTCCATTTACAAGACCACAAGGACAGTTGTTTTGCATTATTCTCCCAGTCCCTTGTGCTTCAGGTTCCTTTTACCACTCAGACTGTCACATATTCTCACATTCACATCCACCTTTAATATGAAAAGTCCAAGAAGGATATTGTGTATAATCCTTCCTGGGCTGCATTTTTAATATATATTAACAAGGTGACGGATACCCTGAGCAGACCGGTCAGGGAAAGAAAACGAAGGCAAGAAATATTCTCAGGGTGTTATTGATTAACTGTTTTTCAGAACAGAGGGAATCATTTTTAACTGGTTTAAACTATGATGGACTCAAGTGGAAAATGCAAGCAGAGTTAGCAAGGAGTATAATTGACTGGGCATGGAACTAAGTAACCTCTCAGCACGCTGGAAGTGGTGGAGTGAGGGGGGGTTACAGCTGGGGCTGCTCGGAACCCTGGAGCCCTTTCTTCCCAAAGTGAACTCTGCCAGCAGCCACAGACGACGACAACAAGTAAAGGGAGGGGAAAAAAAAGGAAGGGGAAAAAAAAAAAAGGGTCCAGCCACTCAGTTACATGATCTAAATTCTAATCAAACATCATTTAAAGCATGTTTTATTTCAGCCTCTGGAGAGATAGTCCCTCCTGACTCCTCACCATGGCAACCGGTGTCTCATTTCAGAAGTGTCATGCCACATTATCATCTTGCCGGCTCACACACTCCTGCCTGACAAGTTCTCTCTGCCCCTTGTGACAACCGTTCCAGGCTTATGCTGTTTATTTTTGGTGTCAGGCTGGCCCTGGCAGATTGAAAGGCAACCTCAACCCCTTGAACAACAAGCACCACACCCCACTTGGCGATAAGAGATGATTTGAGAAGATATTTGCTTACATGTGTATAAGCAATTTGCCGCACGGCGCAGCCCCGCGTGCCTGCGCGAGCGCGGGGATGTGCGTGCAGAGGGGAAGGCGGCGGACGAGCGTGAGGCTTCCTGAGAAAGCAAACAATTCATTTCAGAGCCCAGGTAGCAGATCTCATCCTCACATCCTGTAATTCACACGGAACAACACGGAACACGGGCCAAAGAGGCGTCCTAGGGACTGTCTGCTAAGAGGCAGGGATGCAAAGCCAGACATTGTCTCTGCAAAACGCCCTCGCTGCGCCGCCGCGGAGCGCGGCGAGGGACCCGCCAAAGGCACTGCACGAAGGACTGGGACAAAACCTGCTAGGAAGTGCCAAAGGAGCATCCTAGAGAGACCTCTGGGCCAGATTCATCTCTGCCTAGCACAGCTCTTCAAACCTCTGCACTGATTTGTCTGAGCTCTCTTGGCAGAGATGGCCAGCCTGTGACTCCTACCTACAGAGCTGCTGGGAAAGACTAATTCCAGTCTGGAATTCCATCTATGATGGTCTCTAAGACAGCCCTGGACAGTGACCCTGGTAACAGTGGCCACACCAGGGCCACAGGGAGGACATCAAGAGCAGGGCTCGTAATGACCTCTGGTAGTGACGAGTGTTTGGGGCAAAGCTGGGATCAGCCATGCCTCAGGAGTTGTTCTCACCTCTTCAAAGCTGTGTGCGGAGGAAGGAGCCTACCATGGAAATGAACATGGAAAAGGCCAGAAGAGGAACGGTCTGAAGTCTGGCACAGCACTGCAAAACAAGGTGGAACAGCATTTTAAAAATGGCTGTAAGGGTTTCCAAACTGAGACAGCCCAAAGCAGAGATTCTCCAGCACACACCATTTGTGGGCAGCATCTTGCCTCTACCAAAGGCTGCAATGTTCACCCAGCATGTAACCCAAAGAGGAATGGCAGCTAGAGCAGGGGATAAAAATTCTCCTGAAAAAGTGAGACATGCTAGCATCAAATAACTTCACAACTGTTGTGCTTTTAATTTAATTTACAGGCACATGTCCATGTGCTGCTCTGGTTTTAGGAAAAAAACCCAATTGTGGTTTACCATGAAGTTTTTGTGGGTGACAACACAAACAAAACTTGACCCAGTTATCTCAGAGAAAGAATCATAGACTGGGCAAAAAAACACAATTAACTCAGAAGCAATCTTTGATCAAATAAAGAGCTAATTGCAAAACAGCTTTCATTAAAAACAAATAAACAAAGCAACATGTTCATTTAATTTTTAATCCATTTTCTGGTAACTGTACCAGTGAAACACAGAGACTTACAATAGCAAGGGATCTGTAAACAAAACAGGATTGTCCCAAGATACACTAATGGCATTTTACAGAGTTTGGAAGAGTAGAGCTTGTAGATTCTTAAAATCATAAAAGGAGAATTAACATTGATTATGGAGCAGTAATGAAATGCCAGAGTTGCACAATCCATAAAAAGCTATAAAACCAGTAAATGCTACAGGAGGGTTTTCCAGACAAGAGAAAAGGAAGACAAGGGGAATATTCCACAATATCCTGACTTGGAAGGGGCCCACAAGCATCACCAAGTCCAACTCCTGGCCCTGCTGAAAACCACTCCAAAAAGAAAAAAACAGGGTGCAAAAGGGGATACCATCACTTCTTTGATATTTATTTCTTGTTTAGCCTTCCCATGCACAAGGACTAAACAAGAAATACTGTGGGCCACTGAATATGGGAATTAGAGTGAGAGAAATCCCTTCTCTAGCCTATTCTGTGCATTGCCGTAGCTGTTTTTAAATCATAGTGTACATGGCATGGCAGATACTGAAAGAGACTGGTTTTTCCAGGAAATAGATAGGGCTTTCCAGCTTTATCCTTCCAGAACAGTGTTAAAAAAAAAA
>VZRH01007267.1:237332-255653 GCA_013397555.1 Urocynchramus pylzowi | reverse complement strand
CTGCTCGGGGCCCTTCCCCTCCCCCTCCTGCCCACAGAGCCGCCACTCTCCCGCCTTCCTGCCACCCACAGACCCATCATCTTCCCACCGACCCTCCATCTTCCCCACAGACCCATCACCTTCCCCACAGACCCATCATCTTCGCACCGACCCTCCATCTTCCCCACAGACCCATCGCCTTCCCCACCGACCCTCCATCTTCCCCACAGACCCATCACCTTCCCACCTTCACCTTCCCCACAGACCCACTGCCTTCCCCTCAGACCCTCCACCTTCCCCACAGGCTCTTCACTTTCCCTCCTTCTCCATGTCCCTGCTTTCCCCACACACCCTCCATCTTTCCACCTTCCCCATAGGCCTGTCCCCTTCCCGCGTTTCCCTCAGACTCTTCACTTTCCTGCCTTCCTCATTTTCCCACCTTCTCCATAGATCCATCGTCTTCTCACCCTCACCACAGACTGTCCACATTTCCACCTTCCCCACGAACTCATCGCCTTCTTACCTTCCCCACAGACTCTCCACTTTCCCGCCTTCACCGCCATCTTCCGGCCCTCTTCCCCACACTGGAAATTCCAGCACACTGAAATCTGCTGGTGGCTCTTCAACGTGCACTTACCTACTTCAGCAATGCTTGGCGTTTTATTTCATTAAGAGTGTGTGTGTGTGTATGTGAGAAATCTCTCATGGAAACTTGTTGCAGAAACACAGAAACTTGCCCGAGTAGTGTTTGTGTTGAACTCTTGCTCGTTACTTCCTCACCCAAGCCCAGCGCCCTCAAACCCTGGTTGGTTTGTTCCTTTCTTCTTGTCCCTGTGCTTCCCTCAGTTAAATTCACCTCAATAATCACTTTATCCTGAAGTTCTCTGGCATCACACTTTCTCCAAGCACAAGCAAGCGCATCCTTACTCGGTGGCAAGAACCCATCAGCCACTTCCATGTCCTTCACCCATCACTTTTACTCCAGATTACACTTCCCCACTGTGTTATATCCAACCTTTCCTGCCACAGCAGAAGTTATATCTTTTGGCTTTTCCCTGGCCTGTGATTTGCATTAATTCCTCAGAAAGCTGCTGTCAGTTTTTTTCTCCCTTTATTGGCACGGATCCCAATTTTTTAAAATCCTTGATGGTTTTCCTTAATTAAGCTCATAATTTCTCTTAACTATTTCTCCAGTGCAACTCCAGATTAAAACACACTTTGGCCTCCTGGCCGTGCAAGGCACCTTCTTCTGAACCACCACCTTTCCTTTCTGGAAAGCTTCCTTGGACTTGACTCTTGTAGGATTTCTCCATTACTGGTCTTCAAAGAGGTTCTCATTTCCCTCAACAGATTTTTCATATGTTTTGCTGACTTGGCTCAAAATCCTGAAGGGGGTTTGACATGGACCACATGCTTTCAGGGTCTTTTAACACTCTTAATTTCTCCGTCACCTCTGCCCAGTTTCCTTCAATATTTCTTCTTTATGCAAAAGGATATTTATCTTTCACTTTGGCATCTGCCCTGCCACCCGCCTTTGTGAACATGAAGGCAAAACTGTCAGGGGTTTCTTTTTTTATGTTCTTTTCCTTACACAATGTCTATCAATAACTCTCAGCAGCTTTTACAGTCTTCCCACTGCTGATCTATTATTCCTTTGGCCCATGCTACATTTCTTATTATTTATTATAACCATTTTCACAGTTGTCCCTTCATTTCCCATGACGGCTCATCTCGTCACTTCTTTTGCTCCTTGCTTCATTCTGAATTTGCAGTTCCTGGACCACATGTTGGCACATCCTTGTTCCTCCTGGCAGGCAGATCTCCCAGGCAGGCAACCGGCCATGCAAGGTGGGAGAACTCAAAGGCAAAATTCAGACAGTTTTGATTCCACACATGTATGGCACATGAGAGGGAAGGCAGCAAAGACCTTGTGCTGACTGTGAAACACAGAATCACAGAATGGTTTGGGTTGGAAAGGATCTTAAAGCCCATCTCATCCCACCCCCTGCCATGGCAGAGATACCTTCCACAATCCCAGGCTGCTCCAAGCCCTGTCCAACCTGGCCTTGGACACTTCCAGGGATCCAGGGGCAGCCCCAGCTTCTCTGGGCCATTTTATACTAACTACATATATCACATGTATAATACTATATATTACCTCTTGGAAACCTACTCTTGTATATTTTCCCTATCCTTCCATTTTATTCTGATTTTCTTCCAACTCACTGCTTCTTTTTCTCCTCAAGAAAAATTTCTCAGTTCCCTTGCCTGAAACTCAGTTTATTTTGTGTGATAGCAGTCACAGACTGTGGTTGCTACCTCTAGTCAGCATAAAGTACCAGCCAGAATGAAACCATAACTGTGAGTTTTAGTTTATATTTGATGTACACTGCGAGGGGTCTAAAAATCTGTGAACCTTCGTAACTAATGCTTCCATCCCTCTCAGCAGAGATACATGAGGAAAAGGTTTGCCTCTGTGAATTTGCAATTAGATACCTAGAGAATAAATCACTCCTTTTCCCAAGAAGCAAATTGCCCTGGCCTATGTAAACAAATTCCCTCACCAAAGGCTATTTCAGATTTTTTTTTTTCTAGCTGCAACTTTCAGTGAAATCTTCTTTGGAAACCCTCTTTTTGATTTTTTCCCCTGTTATCCTCAGCTGAATTTCCTTGCCGCTTATCTCTAGTTTTTAATAGCTGTGACCACCTTAACTCCTGCAAAAGTAAGTGCTGAAAAGCCACAGCCCTGAGGGTCAAATAGAAATGTTCTTTATTTATAGGGAGCACATTTAACTGTCACACAGTTCCTGCCCATTTTTTGTGTCACCGTTATTAATATTTTTCTCCAGCCATCCCTGCCTCTGTATGTGCTCAGCGTTTGAGGATGAGCAGCACCACCTTGGACACTTTGTGGGACAAGGGAACCAATAAAAAGACATTCATGAAAATGACCATACCCAGGGAGATAAAATATCATTATGTGAAATGGATTTGCTGGCAGTCCTCACCAAATTTACCACCTATTAAATTATAGAAACCATTATTCCTTTATAGAAGAAAGTCTGAAACTTTCCCTCAAAGATATGTTTTATTGTTTTAAGTGGGGCTTGAATGCATTTTTTTTCCTTGTGATAAATCCCCACATATGAATTTTCTTAGCGATACAACAGGTCCTTGTCCTACTAATAATTCTATTGATCAAAGAGGGCAATGCTTCCCTTTTCTGCCAGCACAGTGCCCTCCCAGGAATACTTTCTGCAGGTGCCCAAAGGGAAGCCTTGCTGCCAATTCCCAGAGGATGCTGGCACAGACACACATCCAAGAGGTGAATGTGGAGGGGAAACACGAGAAAGGCTGATCCCCTTTGATCACCAAGCATGGAAAAACTGGATGCACCTCTGCAAACAATATTTCCCCCCCCACCTTTTCCTTTTAAAACTTTGAAACACCTGCAGTGGGAAACAAAAGGTTAATTAAAAAGAACCCCAGTCTTTGCACTAAACTGATTGCTGGGACTCCTGCCAGCCTGGGAAGGTTAAAGAGCTCAAGCATGCGTGGGCTGCGGGGGGAATGGCTAAAATTTACAGCCAGCTCCCTGGAAAGTCACAGTTCAGCTGTTCTCCCGGAGCAGGTGCTCATGGGAGCGGGCCTGTCCCTTTCAAAGCGTGAAGATTGATGAAGCCTTCGCTCTCACCAACTGTAAATATACAACCAGCCTTGTCAGAGCAGGTTTGTAACATCACTTGCTGACAGCAAGAAATTTTTTTTAACCTCCTAAACACACACACACACACACGCCTACCCCACACAGGCTCACATGCACACACAAAAGTACTAAAAAAAAAAGGGCTTTTCCCAGGAAACAGGAAAGCAAATAAATAAAATGGTGGGAAAGGCATTTTGGTTTTCCCTGCCCAAAGAAGCAATAGATAGAGGACATATGTGGAGTGATTTCATCCTGTCCTTCAGAAAAAAGGCAACACTTTCCTCAAACTGCACAGTTTGTGGGCAAGTGCTGTGAGGCAGCTCTGGAACTTCTGCAGAGCTGAAATCAGCGGGGCCTTGATGGAGAACAAGAAATCATAGAGATGATACAGCTCAAATCACCATTTTACTCTGCCCAGGTGCCTGCAGGCTGAGGATTTCTAATGGAGTACAGACAGGAATTCCTGTTCCTTACAGATAGGAATTATTCCTTACAGATAGAAACCCCTTGTTCTTACACTCGATAAAGTTCTGCACACTCGTGTTTCGAGTGGGATTTTCAAAGAGGGGAGTCCCGTACAGAAGGAGCACAGCAAAGCCACGGGATGGCTTTGAGACGTGGGCTCTCAGCCCTGGGGTCTCCCTTTCTGCTCTTCACATCATGCAGATAATGCTAACACTCCTCTCCTATAATTAGTGGTTTCATTCCCTGAAGGCACCGCAGCAGAGGTGAGTCCTCAGAGAGCGTTTTCACCCAGAGAAGATTGTCCTTCCTGATTAGCTTGGGATGGGTGTTCTGTGCCTGGATAATTGGGTAAAGGGCTGAACAACACCCTGCAGGCACAGCTGCCTCCCAGGGCTGAGGGGAGATGTGATGTGTGAGGGAGTAATCCACAGCAGAGACAGACCAGCAGGACAGAGGCGGCTGCTTCTTCAGAGAGGAAATTATTTCCACTAATAACTTTGAAGAGTTGCAGACAAATCCAGCAGGAAAGAATAGTATTGGCAAGGCCTCCCTAAAGCCTCTGGAAACCAGACAGACTGAATTCACTCCTGACTTCAGTGGCTGAATTCCTTAGATGATTGGAAGCAGAATTAATATTCTGAGTTTCTTTACTGTCCCACTCCAAGATTCATTTTTAGCATTGCAGTCAGTTTAACTAAAATAATTCCTCAGCATCCTTTACTCAATTCTTTCCCAAGGAAATTCCATCTGTGTTATCAATTCTCAAGGCAAAATTTCAGGGTAATAGAAAACCTTCAGCCTAATTTCCTAAATTTCTTAGGTTTGATATTTCCAGTGCAGTGTGGAGGAATTAAATTGGTGATTTGAGGAAACCTCGATACATTTCAAACACCCCAAAATTTTACCGTGGAAAATAATCAGGTTTTGCTTGGTGGAGTTTTGGGGTCTGTTTTTGCTTCACTGCTTCTGTTTTACTATTGTCTCCTGCTGATTTTTAATAGATCAGTAAAGACTGTCCTGCCCTGTAGGCAAGATCTGGCCTTGGGTAATCTCCTGAAATTTTCCAAAATTAAATAAATAAACTTTGATTATCTCAGTCTACAAGAGGAAGAAATTTCTCCACACCCAACAAAGCCCCAGCAGTCCTCACTTGCACACAGACTTGTCCAGCACAGAATTCATTTGCATTTCCTCCAAGACACTTCCAGGATGAACACACCTACGACAAAATCATGCAGCGGAGTGTTTGCAAACTGTCACATTCTCCCTTCTGCTTTGCCTTCCCTCCAACTCCTTGACTGACGTGGCTGTTTGAATTGCTAACACTCAGTGATGAGGACTGTCAGTGTCACCTCGGCTGTGTTTACCCAGTGCTGGTCACAGCGGGGTTCCCTCCCCGGCGCAGTGCCTCACACCATGGCACATGCTAATGAAGAGGAAGAGAAAAAGGTACTTCCCTCTTTGCAGCAGCAGCAATGTAACAGCCCTGATGAATAGGCCAGCCACTGGGAATGTTTCCAGAAGCTGTAAGGAGAAAAAGAAGTAATTTATTGCAAGTGCTACAAATACATCATATACCTGTGAGTACAGGTGACCATCACTCGCTCAAACAGCTGGCGCTGTCCTTGGAGGGAAAAGACCTCGAAGGTCTCTCTCTACCACAGTGAGCAGCCAACAGCAAAGTCCTCCTGAGCTTCAGGAAGAGCAGGCGTTGATGTGTGCGTGCCTTTCGCTCCTTGGCAGGGCTGAGAAGCCTGAAATATGATTACAATTCCTCAGTAAAATTACATTTGAGTCTTCCCTGAGATCCAAAATGGTTAAAGCAATTTTTCCATCAGCTTCGTTATTACCCTTCAGACAGTATTGGCACTCACCTCCAGTTTTATTTTGCTCATCCCTTCATTAAACTCTGCCTGCTGATGTTTCAAATCCATGGTTATTCACCTGTTCTGCCCCATCTCTGTCAGCCCCAGATCTCCTTGTCTCCCTTTGCCACAGGATTCTCCCTCTCCCTCTGGAGGGGGGCAGTGAGGGAAGGGGGGCACCCACCCCCTTCACACGTGTCTGAAACCCCCCATCCCATCAGGACTGCTCCACAGGGCCCGTGCTCTTCTTCACACCTCTGAGATGGAGCTGTCATTACCTGCTCCAGCCCGGGCCTGGCCGCCCCCCTGTCAGAGCTTCTCCGAGTTTCCAAGGGGTTTTCAGCCAAGCCACATTCCCAGGAGCCTAAATTAATCAAGATTTCTAAAGCCCTACTAAGGACTGCTCCAGTTTTCATCCACTAAGGATCAGACCAAACAACTTGCTGGTTTTTACTCCCTTTTGCCAAGAAATTACAAAGAGAGCAGCCAAGGCATCGTCTCCCATCCCCCTCACCCTATAGCTCCCTGTTCAGAAGTGGTACAGGGAAGAGGAGGAAAATGAACCCAAATCACTGCTCCTGTTCTCCCAGCCTACCCATCCCACCCATGGAAACACATGGCATTAAAACTTCTGCAGCTGAGAGGATCTGATTATTTTTATGGAAATTTGCTCCAAGTTCAGAAGTGGATCAATGACAATTTCTTGAGCTGGCTCCATTTTGAGTACCAGAATTGACTTTTGGAGAAGCTGCTTGATTTCCCAGCTTCCCCTCACCAGAAAAGAGATTATTGCATAGGCATGTGATGTAATTCAGCTCCAAATAGGGTCTGGGCCTATTAGACCCCAATATAAAACTCACCCAGGCTCCAAGGAAAACAGCAGAGCTCCCTTCTGTCCCCCTCCTTGTCACACTCAGGCCAGACAGAGATGGGAGTGAATCCACCTGCTAATATTTCATACACCACACAGATATAAATGGCAGCTCAGGACGTAGCACAGGAGAGACTCATTTTGGGCAATTTAATTCAACTACTCCTTTTCTGAGTTCCCCAGCTTGCCCTGTTTCTATTACCCAGCCATGCCACTTCTTTGCTTTCATCTTGTCTTGCTGTCTGCCTGTCTCTCTGCTCCTTCTCCTTTCTTTTTCCATTTGAAAATACTTTTCTCCTACTTCAAAGGTCTTTTACTGGAGTACAAATCCCTCTGTTTTCCTCTCACCCATCACCTGCCAGGTCTCTGCATCTTCTCGTGACCACAGGGGCAACCAACTTTTAGGCAAACACAAACACAACCCCTTTACTCCTTCACTTAACATCTAAAAATCATCCTGGGGGCACCAGAGGTAACAAAGATTGAAGCTCTTAATGCAAATTCCTGGCTCCAGGTTAGCATAGTGCAGGGCTTTCTGCAAGGCCTCTGTAAAGAGGCTTTTAATTTAGCACTAATAGGGAGGTTATTGTATGTTAAATAAATACTAATTGATTATTTAATATATATGCGTTGAGGGTTAACTGCTATGTAATGAGCTCCTCTCCATTAGTAGGGCTGCTGAACATCAATTAATATGGGTTTTATAATCAATTGATATTTAACATGCCCTGTTTAGACTTAATGGGCCAGCATTTCCAAAGTGGACAATGCCAAGAGTTTTTTCTTTTAAAAATTAAGAAGTATTTGTCAGAAGATTTACAGTGGGGTGGGAAGTTATGAATGTATTGAAAACTCAGCAAATCAGCTCTGCAGAACTGGACACAGCAGGGTGAGTCTGTCCAACCCCGAGAGCAGCACAGAGCAGAAACCTCTGGAAATGGGAGGGGGAAGCCACAATACCTTAACTTCTGTGGAAGCTGGACTTGTTCTTCTACAGAGAGTTTCCCAGAAAGTGCTCTGCCCCATTTCAAAGCTTTATGCCATGGCATGAGCTGGGCCTGGCCCTCATGTAATCCTGGCTTTGCTGCCCAGTTGCACTGACACACCCTGGAAATGGGATGTGCAATCCCCCTTTTGGAAACCACTGCAAGATAAACACGAGGGACAAAGCTTCCAAGGATGACCAGGGGATTTAGACTCGCAGCTTCCATTTATTTTAATAAGCATCATGTCTCTAAGTGTCCCAACTGCCTTTTAAAACATCTCATGGCAAAGACTTTATTCCCTTTGCCTCTCCTTCTCGAGCACACACAGATAAATCATGTGCAAGCTGTTTGTGGTATACACCAGGGAGAAAACAAAGAAGTTTCTAATGAAAAGAGTGATCATAATGCATTTACAGCCATTATCTAACACTATTTCTTACTCAATCTCCTTACTGGCAGCTTTCTCACGGTTTCACGATGCGGCAGATCTCAGCTTAGCTTGCCAAAAATTCAGGCTGGAAGAGAACATACAAGGAAGTAGATTAGACACAGAAATCTCAGTTCCCACCTGAGAACATCTTTTTCAGGTTTGCTCTCTCTGGTCCCCAGCTAGAGCTCTGCACCCCAGCAGGTCACTCCAGGAGCTAAATGCTCCCTGTAAGTATTACAATATTGATCATCAACAGGGCTGGGACAGCGCAAAGAGAATGGGGCTTGAGCAGCACCCAGGCAGGGTCAGGGTGCAGATAATAAAGATTGGGAAAAGAACAAAGAGGAGCATGTGGCCAGATCAGGGTTTGAAGTCTACAGGCTGATTTATGTCATCTGAGGATCTGGCCCAGTTAGATCTAATTTTAACATCCTTGACAAATTCCCTTTAACGGCAAACTGTCGAAGGGGAATCTTCTCTCCGCCCCTCATCCTTCCATCTCCAGGAGCTGTTCCTGTGACAACACTGTTCTCCAGCAGTAATTGGCAGTATCATTCTATTATCACTTATTCTTAAGGCCTGAGGATTTCGTCCCTTGCAATTTTCCTGTTGCACAAATTCACGTCTATTAGCCCAAGACATGTGCATGCTCGTGCATTTATTCCCTGCGCGCGTCCGAGGATGGAGACAGGACTTAAACCCGAAAGGGCCCTTGTCTTACCAAAAATTAAAGGAAGCAAGAGAGCTAATCACTGATGACACATCACTGGGGGCTGCAGGAGGAGGTACCTCTGGTGTCTCCAGCAAAACAGTGGCAGTTCCCCTTATAAGCATTTTAAATGGATGATGATCCTAATGAACTTAATAGCATCACTATCCAAGGACAGCATCAACTCATTGCCATCCTGCATTTTGCAGAAATAGCTTCCCTTTAAACAGTGTGCCCCTGCTTTGAACAGTAATGGTTTTTAAAAGTGTCTTAGCACACAAAGGCAAAATCTTTTTTGAAACAGGGTGGAATTGGTTGGTGATTATCACTGAAAAGCTGGCAGCCACCAGCTAACCTTCTAACAATGAAATATGGGAATTTACCTTCATGCTTCAGTGCTTGCTATTCAGCTGTCTACCAGGGTCTAAATCAATGATTCTACACCCTCCACTCAAGGTTTCTCTTTCAAATGCTGCAGATATGACCTTAAGTTCATCATCTAAACAATGCAGTTCACGTTTAATTTCATTAATCTAAGATCTTCCATAAAATTGCAATATGGCACCATACCTTTCAAGTACCTTCATTAAAATCCATGTTATTTCTAAATCCTATGCATATCTATGAGGTCATACGGTGTTTTATTAAAATGGATTTTGAAAGGCTCAGCTCTTTTATCACCAATTGTCATAAGGTAGTTTACAATAAAAAAAAAGAAAAAAAAAAAAACCACCTTAATCCTTCCCAATCTCTCAGGGAATGAGCAGATTTGATCATTTCTGTAAATTACCACCTAATTTTTTAGCTTTTTTTCCAAGGATTTGGAGAGGGGGGAAAAAAGGAAATTATTGAACCCTCCTTATTTGTATATTTTCTGCTGTTTACTATGTCTACTGCTTTGCCCTCTTGGTACAAGCACGTGAGGAGGCAGCCTGGGGAGTGCAGAGGTACCAAAGATGCTGCTGAGAGACATTTCACAACTCAAACTGTAAATTCAGTCCCTGCCTGCCCTCCCTCCACCTGGAGCATCCCAGCCTCTGCAGGAACAGCTCAGGGATACAGGCAACAATCCCAGCCTCCCAGGCTCGCTGCACTTCTGGTTTTCAGCAGTAAATTCTGCAAGTCTGGAGCCTACCAAAGCCACTGGAAAACTTCTCTGTGTGCATGGGCTCCACTTAGACCTCACACATAATTATGCAATTGAGGCTGAGTTGGAGCAACCTTAAATAATTGCAAGTGAGGCTGAGTTGGAGCAACCTTTGCTCCCTCCTTGGTTAAACCTGAGTTCAGCACTCACTCAATTGACCTCTTCTAGAAAAACCCTGCCCTGCCATTAATGCCAAACAAAAATCTGGCAAATTCTAATGCAAACATTGGAGCAGTGAAACTCTTCACAAAGGCAAAGAGCACATCAATGACAACATGTGTCCACAGATAATGTTCCATCTCTTAAGCAAAATATTAAGCACCCTGAAGAAGCTGTCCAGTGGTCCTGCTCTCACCCTCTGCACTGTTCTACCGAGGCTTCAGCAAGAGATGCTGCTGTTGGGGTGTCATTTGAGACAAACCTTCCCCGGTAAGCATTGCAGGATGACTTCAACCCGATACCAGAATCAGCCAGGCAGAAACTTTCTAACAGTTCTGGGCATTAGAAAGCTCCTTGTGCTGAGTGCTCAGAGAACCCTTCCTCTGCTCGAGTGCCCCGAGCGCCAGGCAGCAGAGTTTTAATCACACACCCTGGTTACATATTCATGAGCCATCCCCACTTACCCTATGCATATGTATTAATCTATTTTACATAGTCACACCCCTTAGCAGAAGTCCTAATATGAATCTTTAGGGTCGGTTTTCACGTCTGGTGTCCTTGTTGCTCAACCCCTGCTTTTCAGTGAGCACAATACCATCATTATTGTGCAGAGCTCCTGCTTTGCCAGCCTTGCAGAGCTGGGCTGGCCTCCTGCTTGCGTTTTGCATGGCTTCTGTTTGCCTGACTTCCATCCTTTATCTGTTTCTGCAAGGCTGTGCTGTTCTCCTGCCCTTATCAGAGTCAAACGCTGTTCTGTTCCGCTGTCCTTATCACTCCCAGGAAGCCATCCCCGGCTGCAGAGCCACGCTCACGGTGTAACATTACTCTGAAGAAGCAATTACAGCAAGCAGAGCAAGGAACTAAAGACAGGTCACCTAAATGAACTGAGGGAAAAGTACATGAGAAAACAAGAAAATGTCTTCATCACTTTTCAGGCTTCAAATTGGAAAAACAGGGATCAATACAGCAGAACTTCATTTAATGGTGTGAAAAACAATCCACCCCAAGACAGGCAGGAATCACTTATTGCAAAACAAACAGGCCAATTAGGGCTGGGCAGGGCCTTGTGGGACACCAGCACCGGGGCCATTCCTGCAGCCCTGGCTGCTGAGGGTGGCCACAAGGGATGGAGACACCAGGGAAAGCTGCTCGGAGGCCTCAAAGCAAAATACCCCCCAAAACGGGCAGCGTGCCTGCATTTTGCTGATTTTTCTCCCTTCATTTTCTCATCCATGCTCCTTCCCACTCGGTTTGGTGATGGCTGGAACACTGGGCAGCCCTGGCTGCTGCAAGCACTGACACCTGGGCTGGGAGATGGGAACAGAACTTCTCCCTGGTACCCAGTCTGAACCTCTGTCAGTGTGAAGCCATTCCCTCCTGTCCTGTCCCTCCAGGCTCTTGTAAACCCCCTCTCCATCTTTTTTGTCAGCTCCTTCAGGTGCTGAAAAGTCACAATTAGGTCACCCTGAAGCATTCATGGCCTTAAAACCTTTGGTGTCAGAGTCCAGAACCCTCAGTCCACTCCTGCAGAGTGACTGTTTCTGCATTGGGAAGTTTTCTTTTTCTCTGGAGAAGCAGCAGCTCTGCTCTCAGGACACCTGAATACAGACATCTGCCAAGGGAGCATTTTATTGCTTTTCCTGTCATTGCCACTGCCAGGCCCTGGAGCAGATTAAACAGATTAATAGAAGTGATGTAGAGGGAGTGTAAAACCCACCAGGCTCCACTGTGGGCCAAGTGAAACGGGGAAAGGAGGGTGGAGCTGACATTTGCAGGAGTAACCTCATTGTTATTAAAACAAATTTGGCATGAGGGGAAAATATGTTTGCTTTGCACTTCCTAATGGCTACGAGAGCATATTCAAAATCAAATATTTGTAAGGCAGTAAGTTAGTGGTTTTTCAGTGTTTTCTCCTCCCTTTCTCCTCCCCTTTGTCAGTCAAACATGGTCCCTGTGTTTCTGTGTCACAGGGCTGCTGCTTTTAAAGTACACAAGAATGCAGAGTGGACATCAGCTCTAAATCTTAAAATCTAACTGGGAATTTATATTTGTCCTCAGGAAAATAATCAGCCCCAAAACTCTGGATGCATTTCCAGAAAACTGCTACACACTGCAATTTTTCTCTCTTTTTTCCCCCCATCTGACGAAACATTGGTTGTATTTTCTCCTTTTATTTATTGGAGTGCTAAATGGATTATTTCAGCAATAAATCAGGCCCTTTCATTACGTTTTTAAGGTGTTGTCACTGTTATGAAGTACAGTGTGCCATCAAAATTAAGCTCAGATTGCATTACCACCTATTTTATAGGTAGAGAATTACTTGATGGATTTTTTTTCCAGCAGTCTAAGCACTTTGTGTCTTCCCTTCCAAGCCCAACTATCTCCCTAGTTCCACTGGCATTTTCCTTCACAAGTTATGAAATTCTCATGCACGTTGTCTCACAAATACCTTAGGTTTTAAAACAGAGGGATGATGTTTCTTTTAGCCCAGACTGTCCATGTAAAGCACCTGTAAAGGGAAGTGAGGGGTGGGAAGGACCTGTCTGAGCCCCTCATTACAAACCTGGAGCAAAGCAGCTCTTCTGTGAAACCCTCCAGCTGGAAGGAGCTGCTCCATTAGAACCACTAGAATCTGAGAATAAAGTTTTACAAAAGGCGTCCTGAATGGCATCTTTATGATATTATATTTAATATATAAATATAACTGCTGTCAGGTGTAAGGAAAGGGATCCATAAGGCAGCCAAGGTGCTGCTCCATGGCCACGCTGTGCTGGGAACAGGCTGAGCTGCACAGGCCAGACCAGGTGGGCAGGACTTTGGGTCACACAGGCTGAATTCAGACCACTGACCCCAGTCCCCTTCCCCCAGTGCTGCCATCCTGCTGGGTTTAAGGTGGCACTTCAGAGAAGAATTTCTTCTAAAGTTTCAAAGCAAGAAACTTTTCAGCATTCCTCCTCCATGCCTTTCCTTTAAATTGACACTAACATTTTTGCCAGGAGTTTTAGAATCCAGAATGTCCCAAAAGAAATTAATAAAGGGTGTCTCACCTGAAAATTATACAACCCTCTCCAACCTCCACCGTGCCTGTTCCTTCTGCACCCCCCTGAAGTACACTGGGAGCAATCCAAAGAAATTAGTGACATTACCCTCTGGTAGCCTGGTGACACTTATGTTCCAATCTTCAGAAAAGTGACTGCAAATCTGCCTGGTGCTGCAGAAGTAATTTTAGAAAACTAGCTGCTGCACATTATGGGCCATACTTTGTGAGCTGTGTGTGTCAGTGACCCACTGCTGCATCCTCTGGCAGAGCTGCCGAGCACTTCATCCATCTTCCCTTTCTGCCAAGACAAAATCTTATGTATTATTTAAACCTTCCCTTTTTTCTCCCCCTTCCTCTGATTGTCCAGTTCAGGGACAATGTCCTGCAGCTCTGCAGAGCCAGCCCTGCTCCTGTGCAGGGCCTGGGGTCAGGGAGTTGGCTCTGAGCTCCCTCTGAGCGAGGTGCTGTGGCTTTGCAGGCTGCAGAACTTGGCACCTGCCAGGAAAAAAAGCAATAATTTCCTTTTAGTGCCTCAGGCTGACTCTCCCTGAGTGCCAGAGGATGACGTGAGTGCTCGGAGCTGGCGGGGAAGGGCCGGGCACCCTGCGGGCTCGGCCACCAAAAATCCCAACTATTCCCAACTCCAAAGTTTTCTTGTCCATTAAAGACAGAGCAGAGGACCAAGCTGCTCAAGGAGTTAAATGTATTAAGCAATTTACAATTAATATAGAACTCATTCCAGAGATATCTACTAGAGAGTACAACAGGGCAATTAACCCACTAATACACTAGGCTATTACATCGCTATGTCTCTTATTTTAGCCTGAGGTGATTTGAAACGCATTGGATTAAAGGATATTACAGGAGATAGCATGAAAAATAGCTTAATGTAATGAGCCATCCCGTGATGTCTGCTATTAAAGATGATTTGCAGTTGAAAACTACAACATACAGTAGTTCAGCCATTTAGAAACATGAGTGTATTTAACCCTTTTCTGGCCTGTGTGTCCCTTACTTGAGTCGGTGCAAGAGTTGCTCCCTCTCCTCCCCCTCACTTCAAATGCCTTTATCTGAGGATTATCAAATGCACCTTATTAAAGTACAATAGTATCTTTGGGAGATTGGTGCCTGAGGTTGATAGAAAACCAGTAATCTGCTAATAACTTTTAAAAATAGATCCCCGAGAGAGTAAATAGGCTATTTGACTGGAGACACGTCCCCGAAATGGGAACTTGTAACAAATTTCTCTGCTAGCCTTAGGCCTGTCATATCAGTTCCAAACGGTGACCCAGGCACAACTGGGAAACAAAAGCACCTTATCTTAAAATCTATAACTGTACAGAAACAGCAGCACCCAGGGAGGGGAGGGCGAGCAGCTGGAAAAGTTCCTGCCTCTGGAGCAGCCCTGCCATGGAGTCTGAGCATCTGCTGGTTTCAGAAAAATCACAGTGCTGGGAAAACTGTTTCCACCTGGACAGCGTGCATTTCTCTTTCTCTCATTTCTGTGCTTTCCTCTCCGAGTGGAAACGCTGGCAAATCATTGAATTCGTGCTGTCAGGCGTGATGGGTTGTGTCTGTGAGACAGGTGAGGCTCTGCAGACCCCAGGCACAGGCTCTCTCTCGAACAACCCCATTTACACAGAAATAGAGGTGAACAAAACTGGCACTTATTTTCCCACCAGAAAAAGGGAGGGTTCTTTCCCCATGTTTCCTGCGAAAAAGTTTTTCTTCTACAAACAAGAAAGAAAAAAAATCCCACGCACCCCATCAAAGGCATCCCAGGGGGACTTGGGGAAGGGCTGTAAGTAACAATATTATGAGAAGATGAATTTCCTGGGCAGATTTGCAGCTGGGTGAGGCATTACAAAGCTGGGTTATCTCACCTGCCTCGATAGAAGCAATCCTGCAGCCACTTCTCACATTCCCTACCTGTCATCATCTCCTTCCCCATCCCATTTTGCCACAAGGTCCTGCAGATCTGTGGCAAATATTGGGTTGCCCCTTTTTCTTTTTTGGTGTCCTCCAGCCTTCTCAGAGCAGCACTTCCTCCCTGAAGCCCAAATAAAAACACTTGGTTATAAAAATAGCAATTTTTAAAAGGATCAAATGAGGATTTTCACATTTGCATAAAAACAGAAAAACAATTAGCAGTGCAAAACAGCCTGAAGTGATTACACTTCTCTTGGAAAGCACTGAGGTGCTCTTCACACAAGGGATAACTGCAGGGGGGACAATTGGATGGGTGCTATCAGTGCTGTTCCTGCTCTAAAAATAATATGTAAAGAATGGGGAAAAGAAGGGGAAAACAAAAAAACCAAACAAAAAGCACTTTCAGGGTGAAATTCTCCTGGACCCGAGCTGACACATTGCTGCACCAGAATGGAAAGAGAAGACAAGAAAAGAATCCATTCCCCAGCTGACCTCCCTCTGCATCGAGCATTTAAAGCAGAGGGTGGTGCTTCCCACAAACCTTTCTGCAGGGGAGGAGGCAGGGCTGGGGACCTCTTCTAATCAAAGAACTTGTCACTGTCACTTTGGTGTCAGCAGGTGCCAGGAGCAGCGCCCGGGCCCTGGCGGTGCAGCTCGCTGTGAGCACGGGCTGCCACCCCCCTGCTCCCAGGTGCCACACCAAGCTGTCATTTCTCGTTCCCATCCCGGGACAGGAGTGACGTGGGAGAAAGGCAGAGGATGACCAGGGCTTTCTGACCTTTTCTCCTTCAATTTGGCTGCCGTGCAGTGCGAGGAGGAGGTGGCAATCACGCTAGGTGGAACCGACAAACTCATCTGGGTGTCCGGGGCTGACGGCGGCAGTGGCCGTGTCACTCGGCACGGGGACACCGTGTCACTCTGGCGGGATCAGGGCTGGGATGGGAGCAGCTTTGAGCCTTCCCACTGCACCCCACTCCTGGCCAGGGCAGGGTTGTTTCATTGTCAGCACATTCTTGCTGCTCTGCGCGTTGTTCCTTTCCGAGGGATCGGTGTCTCCCGGCGCCTGCAGAGCTCCTCCTGGAGCGGGTAAAAGGTGAGATCTCTGAGCTCTCTGCACCACTTTGTGAATCCAACTGAGGATCTGTGGTGGGGAAACTGAGTCACAGACAGCTAATGGAGGTTTCCCAAAGCCATGCCCTGCTCCCTCCAAGGCTGTCCTGCAGGGATGGGCAGACGGACACCCAGGGACAATCCCTGCCCTGCGATGCCCACCCTGTGCCACCCCCAGAGCTGCTCCAGCTGTGCCAGCAACAATCCCACAGAGGGAAGAGGAGAGGTGTCAGTGACCCCACAGAGCTGTCCCCAGCTCCTCCTGGTCCCTGCAGGACAGGAGCAGGGCCTGGAGCACCCAGCCACTTCCACAAAGAGCTGGCCCAAGGCACTGCACTGTGGTGATCAGCAGAGCAATTAATTAGTGCAAATTCCAGCAGTAAAAATGGCCAGACAGCAGCATTCAGAGCCAGGACTGGCATCTCTTACCAGGTCAATCCTGAGCCCAGCTTCCAAACTCTTCCCTGCCTTCAGGGCAGGGTCCTGGAATGCCCCTCAGTATCCCTGTGTGGCTGATGCTGAGCACAGATTTTGGCCACAGGAGCCCAGGGGGCTGAGCCGGCTGCAGGCAGGGCTCTGGAGCTGCCCTGGCACCACAAACCCTCCAGGCCTGCCCAAAGCCTCAGCTCTGCCCTTGGGTGGGCACTGGCAATTCCCATCCTGCCAGGCAGCTCCTCCTGCTGGCAAGCACACCTGGGTTTGGGAGGGAATGGTTTCTGGTGAACCAGAGACACCACAGTTCAGGGGAATTTTGGCATTTCCTCAGTCTCAGAGTACCAAACCCTACACAAACCAGCTGGACACACAACAAAGAGCAGCCCTGGCATCATTTGTGTTCCAGGTGAGAGATGGTGATGCAGGACTGAGTATTCCTGGCTGGCATGAGGCAAAACAGCTGAATTCCCCTAATATTTGACTGGAAAAGTGCAGGAAGGCAAAGGGGGAGAGGGGAGAGAAGTGAGGGAGAAGGTTTGGTACAGAAAACTCCCTTTTTGGAGGGTAGGAGGGATATTAGTTGGTAACAGCAAGAGCAGAGATTTTTGCACTCCTATAAATCATTATTACTGGATGTCCCTGAGGGGATGAGAAGAATGAATCAGTTACACACACACACACAATGCCAAACTTTTAGATAGAGGAAGAAAAAAGAGAAAGAAGAGAGGGAGAGAAAAAGAGAAAAGGAGAGAGAAGAAAGGAAAAAAAGGGGGGGCTATAAAAAGGAAAATAAAATATTAAAGATTGAGGGGAAAAAAAGAAGAGAAAAAAGAGGAAATAGGGAAAACAGAAGAGGAAAATAGAAATAAGAGAGATAAAGAAGAGAAAAAAGTGAAAGAGAAGGAGACAAAGGCAGAAAAAAAGGGGAGGAAAAGGGAGAGAGAACAAAAGCCAAAGGAGAAGGAGGAAAAGAACGGGAAGAATGAGAAGAAGGGAATGAATGAACTTTGGAAGCAATTTATAATTCCTTTCACTTACATCATGAATTGAACGTGCAGAAAAAAAAATAAATAAAAAGAAGGGAAAAAAAAAAAAAAAAAGGAAAGGAGGAAGGGAAAATATTCCGCCTAGCATGCAGATTATCATTTGAAAAGATTCTGTTGCCATGTTTTTGTCCCTGGGTGATGAAAATGAAATTGTCTGATGTGTGCGCCGTGTTAGATTTACCTTTGCAGGGTTCACCCACAATCAGTAGAGAGGGGTCATGCCACAATATGTCATCTCACAGCTCCATCACACCAACTCCAATTTATACGAGGAGGTATTATGCATTTCAAAGGAACCCCCTGCGCGTGGCTCTTGTTACTGATCTATATCACAGCTCAGCTGAGGGAAGATTAGTTCTGCTGCAAGGGCAACCAGACTTATTTGTTTATGATTATATTCTCCTTAAAGACGCCCCATTCCTTTTTTTTTTTTTTTCTTTTTTT
>VZRH01007267.1:222404-237190 GCA_013397555.1 Urocynchramus pylzowi | reverse complement strand
AAAAAAAAAAATCTCCATTTAAATGCAAATTTGAGTTTTAGCTGGGGACTCCCCCAAAAGCTTCTCTCGGAAGCACCAGGGAAATAGGATTCAGAACCTAAAATGGCTGACAGCAGTGGAACGCCCGTGGAAGGCGCTTCCCCATCCGAGCCGCTGGTCCCGCTGGTCCCGCTGGTCCCGCTGCCCGCGGGGCTGGGGCAGGGCTGGGGCAGCGCCGCTCCCGTCACCCTCCCTTCCACCCCGGCCCAGCTCCGAACTCACAAGATCAGCCTTTCAGCTCCTGCTCGCCGCTGCTTTCATCAGCTTTGCCCACCAAGTGGCCGGGCTTGTCCCTGGGAAAGGCTTGCGAGGATTCGCGAGCCCCGCGCTGCTCCCTCCCTCATCCCGAGCGTGCCGCGGATTTTGGGGCACCCGGGATGCCACCGAGAAGCTGGCACGGACTCGAGCTGTCCCCGGGCTTAGGGGGAACATGCCTTGTAACATGTTTTTTTAATGCCCTGTAACCCTGCTGGCATTAAAAAAAAAAAAAATAAAAAAAAAATCAGCGAATTCTAGGAAGTTTTTCCAGGAGAAAAGCCCGTTAGTTTGGTGGGGAAAGACTCAGAGGGAAAGGACGGCGGTACCCGGGGATGCCCAAAGCTGCCAGGCAGCCCTAGAAGCAAAATAACTATAAAACCAGAATCAGGGCTTTCTAACCCACATAAAAAAGGAGGTGTGTGGGATGAGAGAGGTGTCCTTTCTCAGGGTGGGAGGGTGCTTTCCTCCCCAGCAGGGCTGGTGCCGAGCTCTGTGCTGCTCATTGCTGCCTCCACTCCTCTGCCCCGATTAACGAATTGCTGGCCATGACACACAGGCCCAGGCCCAGCTGGGGAATAGATGGGGACAGCAGGAGCAGGGACACCGAGATGCTGCTCCACCCCCAGCCCTGGGGATGAGCAGAGCCACCGGGAGCAGAGGATGGGCACACACCTCCAGCTTTTCTCAGTGTTTTGCCAAAGAATTCTGCCAGATCGATGGAGAATCAGAAGCATTGGCTTCCAATTATCATCTCAGCCACGTCCATCAGAAGTGCAATCAGAAGTGGGAGGATGGCAGTGACACCCATCTCCCTTTGCAGTGCTGGTGGCACACAGGGACAATACACAAACAGATGGATGGAGGTAGAAGAAAATGAGCATGTTAATTAGGGGTGAGTTGGCTCTTATTTCACTGGAAATGTATCCTGTGCTTATGTGGCATTTCCCCTGACCCCAGCTGTGAGCACCTGGTGGGACAGCAGGGTGGCTGTGCTACCCACAGGGATCCCACCCCAAAATGCTGCCGGTCCTACAGCAGGTCCCTCTCGCCCTGAGGGTCTGTCCTGCTCCTCCACCTGTGGGGAACACCCTGGAAAAAAGGAAAGCCCCTGGCATCACAGACCCCTCTGCACTGACCTGAACAGCCACGCTGGGCAAGGAGCTCCCAGCTGCTCAAAGTGTTCAGTATTTTCTGCCTGAGTGTAAAGTCCTCACAGTGCAGCTCATCGAGCTCCTTCCTGTGCCAGACCCTCACCAGAGAAGGAAAACCTGAGATGCCAAGGGCCTGGCACTGCCATGGCACCACTTTCCACCACCCAGGTCAGGAACTGGGAGCCTGGGGCAGGTGCCCATCCCTGGTTTTCCAGAAGCTCCTCCTGGGAAAGGAGCCAACCTTCCCTCTCCATGCCATTTCCTCCCTTGTTCTTCGTAAAAACCACACTCATTTCACTACTTTGAAAGCACATAATATGATGGGTGAAAACAATTAAATGAAATAGACTGGTAATACCCATGGGAAAACATTTTTAGATATGATATTACAATCTTGTTTCAAAATTGGATTTTGCCAAGAGGAAATACAGTTTATTATAAAACACATTTTCTTTTAATTTAATTATATAATCTTTGGCTTCAGAGAAGGGTTGCTTAAATCAGACCCATTTAATTTTCAAGTGTATTCACCCATCACCTAGGGCAAATTGGTTTAAATTAGTAGGTGACTATATAAGTTCTAGATATGTGTCAGACAAAAATTTATCTGCAAACTCCATATAAAAGACTATCTACACCAGCAGCACAGCAGCAGAAATTACCTGGGATGAACACACAAGCACCTGAAGAGCAGCATTTGCTCTGATTTCAATGACACCCACTAGAAAACCTGATCCAGGATTATTTTTTATCTTTGTTAATGTTTTGCCAGATCAGTCCATCACCCTGCACGTCTGCACTGTGCCAATAAAACCTGATGACCTGCAGTTAGATTCCACCAGGTGCATTAAATTCCCATAACGGGAGCAGGTCTTGCTGAGTCTCCCACGGCCGTTCCCTGGCAGAGATTGCATTTCCAGCCTAATGACAGCCCTGGTTTGTTGCACTGCCTCTGCTCCATCCCTCACCCCGCCCCACACAGCCCAGCCCGGCCAAAACCACCGAGTTTCAGCACAGATCTCCTCCCATCCCACTCCTCCTGCTCCCACAGGCCGGGGTTGAGGCTGATCTGGAAGTGGATTCAGAGGAAACCCCTCCAGACCCAGCAGCTCCCAAAGGATGAGGCTGATTTGGAAGTGGATTCAGAGGAAACCCCTCCAAACCCAGCAGCTCCCAAAGGATGAGGCTGATTTGGAAGTGGATTCAGAGGAAACCCCTCCAAACCCAGCAGCTCCTGATGCCCAAGCTGGGGTTTGCTGCTGCTCAGGAGAATCACCCCGAAAGGTGAGAGAGGAAATTCCTCAGCCAAGGGAAAATGCAGGCAGGGCTGGCTGGGCAGGAACTCCACAGTGAGGATAAAGAATCCCCCGTGGGCTGTGGAAGGTGTTTTGCAGGGCAGGGAACCAAACTCCAGCCGTGCTGCCCGGGGGAGGACGAGCTGCTTCCCACTCCAGCACAGCCCCAGCACCCAGGCCAGCTCATCCCAGCATCCCTGTGCTTTGGGGCTGCTCCCACAGGGGCATCACCCTCCAGAATTCTCCAGCAGCCCTTCTGCAGGTCCAGCAGAGCCCCCAGCCAGGCTCAGCCCCCCCAGCACACCCCCAGGTCTGTGCCCTCCCTGTGACAACACCAGCATCAGGCACAGTGACCCTCACCTCAAATAAACCACAAAAAGCAGAGTTTCTGCCCTTGCACCTGGGCCAGGAGCTCAGCCAGCATCAGAAGGCAGAAAAGAAAAGCAATACCAAAACTCAGTTTAGTTGTTAAATTCTCTCAGGGCTGTTTCAACAAACAACAACAAAATCTAACAACAACAAAATCTACGTGACAATTCCCATGCCAGGCAGCGAGCGCAGGTCACTGTGAAAGCCAAAGCCAGTGAAGGCTCCTGCTGCCACAGCACATATATATAAATAAAAATATAAATATACACATGCACCGGTGCAGGGAAATTCTGGAAAGGTGAGTTGGAAGTGTTTGCTAAAGGCAAATTCTTACTGAACTCCACCAAAACATTATTTGCCAAAATAGCTGGTTTTAAACCACAGCTCACAAACCCAGAATTCCAGGCAGCACCTCCACCCCAATGCATTCCATGTATTGCAAGTCACATGAGGAGCTGCTGGAGCACTGGGGGCTGCCCAGGGCAGTGGTGGAGTCCCCATTCCCAGGGGGATTTCAAAGTGTAGGTGTGGCACGTGGGACATGGTTTAGCGTGGGGGGAATGGTTGGATTTGATGGTTTTAAACATCTTTTCCAACCTGAATGATTCTGGGATTTTCCATACAGGTGTAGTGGTGAACGTGGTGGTGGTGCTGGGTTGATGCTTGGACTTGATGATCTCAAAGATCTTTCCCAACCTTAACAATTCCATGATTCTGTGGGTATTCCCTGAATAAATATGAATATTTCAACAGGTGTTGGACACCCACTTCCTTCTGGCTCTTTGATGCTCTCCCCCTTGGCCACCCAATTTGGGGAGGTGCCCAATCCATCCCTCAGCACCAAACCCCAAACCCACCCGGCCCTGCCAGCCCCAAAATGCAGATGCACTCCAAGTGTGATGCAAACATATGATCTCAGCCATGTCTGGCAAATAAACATTACAAGGGGCTGTTTCAAATCTTTGTAGTAGCAAATCTCAGCACTTAACTAGTAATGCAATAAGTCCTATCAAGAGCAGGCTGAAAGGTGGAATAAATTTCCTGGAGAACAATGAGGGTGATGTATGCATATGACCAAGGCACAATAAAACTGTAGAATGGGAGGAAAAAAATGCATACAGTCAATACAATAAAATCAGCACAAATATAGGTTGTGTAAGCAAATAAATCTAACAATCCAAATATTTTACAACACGCTCACATGCAGAACATTCCCCCCCTCCCACCCCCAGAAATCTGAGGGTGAAAAAAAAAAAAAATTAGACTGTTTTGCATCTGAGTGTATTGTAAAGGCACCAGCGGCTGTCTGCACAAATTACCATTCATCTAGGCGTTGTTGTGGAAATTTTCAAGGGATTTGCAGTAATTATATGACAAAATGCTTGCAAATCTCACTCATTGCTGAATAGAAACACACGGGTCAAAGATTGAACACTCTCAGCTTGGTAATTTGTAAATGTCAATCAGACGGGGGCCACGGGAGGCACACAGGCGTAAGCACTGAAAGGCACAGCGACGCCGTAGCAACCAGAAAAAGCCTTTTCAATCCACATTATAAAAGGCACGGGATAGTTTTACTTTCCAGCTTGCTTTTTTTTTTTTTTTCCCCCTCCCTTCTCTCTCCTTTTTTTTTTTTTTTTTTTTAGCAAACTGATCACCTTGCGCCCAGAGGAGGAGGAGGAAAAGGGGGGAGACGGGAGGAGGGAAGTAAAGAAAGGAAGGAAAAACAGTTTAAATAAAACTGGTGAGATTAAATTAACTGATACATACATTCGCAGAGGTAGATCGTTTGCTCTGTAATAAATATGGACTCCTATCTTCCCTCCTCGCAGACAGCAAGGAAAGCAAAATAAAATTAAAAGATATAACAATAAAAATTATAAATGCATTGCGGGCCCGCAGACCAAGAGGCTGTAATGAAGCTGCTGCGAGGTGGGAAGCTCCTTATCTCTGGGGATCATAAACTGGGAGAGGCAGGCGAGGTGAGGGGGCCGAAATCCCCCTCCCAAAGTGCCCCCGCAGGGACACGGAATAAAAGCCAAGTCCATCCTTTCCCGATTTCCCGCCAGTGGAATTCGGAATTCAATCGTTCCCAGCGGTACAGGAGGGACAGTCCCGGCATCTCCCGCTCCCCGGAATCTGCACCGAAGGCAGATTCGCCTCTGGAGAGCAGCATCCCCTCCTCAGGGGCCATTCCCGACACGGGGGAGGACAGCCCCGGCTCGGGAATTCGGGAATTCAGGAATTCCTGTGCCATCTGCCCTCGAGGGCGCGCAGCTTTCCTGTGCCTTGCCCTCTATTTCGGCACCAACCAAAATGACATTTCTGTTTAAATCCAGACACGTTTAGGGGGTCCTGACGTTTCTCTCTTTGTGTTTGTTTTTTTAAAAAACACGAGGAAAACCCGCACAGAGCAAGATGCTGCTGGTTTTGTCTGGGATATTCCAATTTCAGGGCTGGAGCCCCGTGGCAGGAGAGCTGCCACCGTCCCAAAGAGCCCCTGAGCCCTTCCCACGAGTGGCCCAAAGTTTCCCTCCCTCTCCTCCCCCCGCTGTGGCACCGGGGCCAGCCCAGGCTCCTCGTCACACCCAAATTTGTTACATTCAGCATCGTTTTGGGCGAGTTCCAGGCACACAAGGAAGCAGCAAAGGCAGGAAGGTGCAGAGAGGATTTTCCATGTGCCCACAGCGAGGGGACATCCTGGGCTGGGGAGGATGTGACACCAAAACCCCTGCAAGCCCCCAAAACATTGAAATGTGGGTTTTGGTACAGGAACAGAAAGGGTACAGCAAACAAAGCACAAGGTTAGTGCAGAACTGGGAGAAGCCCCACAGAATGTGTCAATACCCAGGGCCAAGCTGCTGGAATTCAGCCCTCCTCCCTCACTCCATCCTCTCCCTCCATCCCAGGTTCGCCTCACACGGTCTGAGCTCATCCTGGAGCTCCTTCCTCACTTTCCAGGGGGGTTGGAGAATCCCACACTGGTGTGGGGTTGGAGGGACCCTAAAACTCCTGGGCAGGAGCACCTTCCACAGAGCAGGTGACCCAGAGCTCCATCCAGCCTGGCTCCAGGCTGCTCATGGCACTGGGAATGCCATCAGCCCCACCCTCCACGGGATTTAATGAATCTGAGAAAAATTATGAAGTACCATAAAGCCACAGGTCTCATAAAAAGTATAATAAAATGGAGAAAAGCTATTAAGTTATAAATACAACCAATACATGCAACATCACTCAGATGGCAGAAACTGGCCATAAAATAAAGTCATTTTAAGCCATTATTCCACAAGTTACCAAGTGTCTTAATTCACCAGTCACACGTCCCTTTATGGCACCCAATCCCATTGTCTGTACAGAAGCTTTATAACTTCCACCTTCCTGTACAGTTAAAAATGCACCTGCCCTTACAGGAAATGTAGGACAAAGGATCTGGGGCCTCTTCCAGATTCTCAGGGAGAAGTTGTGCAGGTCACTTGGTGATTTCTCTTATTTAACCAACTCCCAAAACACCTGGCACAGGCAGAAAACACCTTTGGAGTTATTGCAGGATACAGCAGAAGGAGGGAAACAGGGAAACAGAGGGACTCCTGCAGCCAAAATCCTGTGTTTGTGCAGAAATCAGTGATGGTATTTGAATTTTTTAGTTGTGGTGCTGCAGCATCAAGCTCCAAATAAATACTTCTTCTTTTAAATTATTCTAAACACACCTAATGTCCATTGAAAACAAATTATTCTCTAATAAGTAAGAGTTGTATTCATTTCTTAAAAATATATAATATATAAATATAAATAAAAATATAAATATATGCACCAAGGATTTACAGTGCAGGTGTATTTCATTTTCCTCCCTCAATTTAAATCTTTGCTTATCACCCTCCCAACTGCTGTAGAACAATTTCCTCTGTTTATTTCCTCTAAGGGTCCTGTACATTATGAATATTCATTGAAATAATTAAGCACCCTGTTCACAGCTTGTTGTGTTTACTGTTAGTCCAATAAAACCCAAACAGGTTAATGATGATCTTTAATATGGGAATTTAATATTATTTCACCTCTATATCTATGAAAAGTTTAACTTCCCCTTTAAGCCTCATCAATTTAGGGAAAATAAGTAACCACCATAAAAACCCACTGCAGACTCAGAGGTACAAGCTCCTGTGGTTTTATCTTCTGAATTTCTCATTTTGGTTTAGCTCCAGCATTAGAGGAAAACTGAGGTGTAGTTTTTTCATTTTTCTAAGAATTATTCACTTAATAATTTTAGTGCAGCTGGTCAGTGGAAAGCAAAAACATCTTTAGGATGCAGCAGCCATTGGGAAAATACATTTATCAAAGATCCTGCTGAGGGAGAGGTGGAATTCGTGGGCACAGAGGCCAGGGCAGCATCCACAGGTGCCACCCAAGGCAGGCAGGGCTGGCACTCACTAATTAACCCTTAATCAGCCCCATTAGCTGTGCAGAGCAGAGCCAGAGCAGCACAAATCAGGGGGTTTATGAGGATTACTCACATTCATTTTATCCTTTATAGGCAATAAACCTTTGCTGGTTCATTACTGGCCACTGTTAAGTTTTAGAGGAGTTTTTCAGGGTGCAGGGGAGGGCAGGAGGGGAGCAGGGCTGGGGCCAGCGTGGGCTCGCTGGTGGCACAGGGACATGGCCACAGCAGGGCCAGCACTGAGCCCTGGCACTGCTGGTGGTGGCACAGGGACATGGCCAGCACTGAGCCCAGTGGCCCAGCCTGGCTGGAGCCTCTCCCTGGGCCTTGAACACTGGAGAAACAGTATTCTCACAATTACCTGAACTTTTATTTAATGCAATAAAAGCTCATTTTCAATGGGAATTAATCCTGAAAGAGATGGCTATTAGGAAATGCTGGGTGATGCATAGCTCAGCCCCCTGAACCAGTGAGCTCCCAAACACCTGCAGAGCTCCAGGGGCTTGATGCCTCTCTGCCAGAGTGGGGTTGCAGGATAAACAATTAAGAAAATGTCTAATTTAGCCCTGAAATTAACAGGTCTCAGTATTTACGCCAGCCAAGCAGCATTTCCTCCAGTATTCCTTTAGGTTTTCACACTAACCAAGTTCTTGCCTTTTTCAAACCACTCCAAGGAAATGAGAAACTAAACCCAAACCAACCCACACCCCCCACCCCAGGAAAAAGCTCAGAGCAAGAGAAAAGCAGAGGTGTTACCTTCCTTACAGGGGTCTACAAGGCATCTTCTATAAATAGAATTTTAATAAAGTGGAGGAATTCAGGGCAAGGAGAGCAGCTGGAGCTGGGGCCTCAGAGGTATCCCTCCAGTAAAATGTCTTCTTGCAGGAAAAGAAGAGGAAGGCAGTGGAACAAACTCAGAGCCCACCCCTGCAAACACCAAACCTGGAATTCCCTGCAGGAGGCTCCGAGCTGAGGGCAGGAAATCCAATGCAGGAGTTAATCTGCATGTCAGGTATTTATAACCTTCAGCAATCCCTACCTGGAACCTGGTTGGGGAATGAGGATCCCAAGGAAAACTCCCCCAGTCTGGTAACTGGGAGCAGCTGGGCCTTCCTCAGGAGCTCTCAGGGATGGATTCAGGGACAAATTCCTTTAGAAATGGTTTGTTTCTCTGCAGTTTTATTTAACTTTGCAGCAGTTCCAGCACACACACCCCCAGCAGCAGCCAGGGCAGATCTTCACAAGTTCCCTGGAATATTTCTCCATATGTGATGGTGAATATCATTAACTCCACTTCCAGCAGAAAGCAGGGAGAAGGGAGGAAAATGGAGTCAGCCAGCTCCAGGTGGAGCTGCATTTTGGGGCAGTTTGGCCCAGAATTGGTGTGTCTGGCACGGCTGGAACATCTCCTCCCACCCAGCTCTGGGCAGGCTCCAAGCAGGAATTTGGGGATCCAGATCAATGATGAAAAGTAGGAGGAGCCCAACCAGGAAGGCAGCTCCCCTGTGCCAGGAGAATGCCACATCTGGTGTGCTTGTCCTTTTGAGATGTCTGCAGGAATAAAAAGGCTCCATGTCCCCTCTGCTGAGCAGCCTGTGCTCACTGCAGCAGGAAATGGAGATTTTTATAAAGGTGTTTGGAGCTCTGGGACCCCAGGGATCACACAGGCAGGGGCGTGTGGGACCTGCTCTGCTCCTGCTGGGAGGCTGAGAGCTCTGGGAACCCAGAGCCTGGATCTGGGGGGGAACACCCCCAGGGTCTCAGGGAATCAATCACCTGCCTGGAGCAGCACTCCTGCATCCCTGAGCTCCTTCCCAAGGAGCACCACCCTGGCCTGCTGTCCTTCCTGGGGCTGGCCTGGCCCCAGGATGGGTGACCCACGTGCCTGAGTGCCAGGATGGTGCCCAGCAAAGCTCTGCCCTCTCTCCACCCTGCCCTGCTGCTCTCCCTTCCTGCAGAACAGGACTCGAGGCTATGGAGCAGCTGCTGCTCCCAATAAATGAGTAAGGAAAAGCTGGGATGGGGCTGGGGGACAGGGACCAGGGCTCCTCTGCAAGGACAGTGACATCAGGGCTGTGCCATCCCCCTGTCCCTAGGTGTTCTCTGCCCCGTCCCTGTCTGCTCACAGGGCTCCAAGAGGAGAAACTTCCAGCCTGGTTTCCAAACTCTGCACCAATGCCAGGTGTTTATTCTGGGAGTTCCCATTTTGGGAATAATACATTCTGTATATGGCACATAATAACATGTATTTATAAACAGCTGTTGCTGCACAAATAAAAATAGTTCTAAAAAGAAGAAATCCGGTATAAAATAAAATTACTTTTTTCATTCAGCAGTTGAGCTGCAATCAGGAGGAACAATCCATTTCAGGCAGTAAGTGTTCTGGTTTTAAACACCAGCCAGCAGCTTCTGTCACCAATCCCCAAAAATAACCCTTAACGACCCAAGGAGGCGTTTCCCCATTTCTCAGCACTTGTGTGCATGCCAGGACAGCCCTGCTCCCCGTGTCCCTCCCAGGAGGGATGTGGCTGCAGAGGTGGGCACAGCTGGACCATTCTGGAGTCTCCAAACTCCTGTGATCACCCAGCCCAGCATCCCAGAGCTGCTGCCATCCCTGTCCAAGGGCTGAGCCCTCTCCCACTCCCTGCCCGGCCCCCACGGCCACAAACCCACAAGCAAAGCGAGTTTCCCGTCCTGCTCCCCACTCCAATTCTGCCACCCCTGGCACTCAGGGTTTCCCCTCCCGCTTCTCTCTCCCATCATTTTGTCCTTCCAGGAGCAGCCAGGGCCCCGGGTTCACCCCCCATGCCCAATATCAGAGCTCCATCTAGCGCTGCTCAGCCCCTCCCGCCGCCAGGGCCAGGGGGAAGGAGGGGGAAAAAGGGAAAAAAAAAATTAAATATATTAAAGGTGTTAATAAGCGACTTATTTAAACGGAGTATCACATATTGAACATTAATCACCTTGCAGTAAAAGTGTAATTAAGGAGTCACTCTGCCTTCTGGGGAAGGCTCGCTTGGAAGCCGAGAGAAAATGGTCTCTTTATTAACACAAATTATTTTATTTGGCTAAAGGTAATAATTCTAAGTGAGGTCAACGGGCCTCGTGCACACGCGAGCGGTGCCGGGGCCCGGCCAGCGTTTCCATGGCGACTGAGCCAAGTTCATCCTCCGCGGTAATGGCTTTGCTCTCCCACCTCCGCCGGGATTGTTCCTGGGGAAAAAACAGCCCCGGCTCTGCCAGGGGCTGCATCCCCCCGGGAGAACCCCCGGGCCCTCCTGGCGGTCTGGGGCCGCGTCCAGGGGGTGCTGGCACCGTCCCCCCTCGGCATGGCACAGCACCCTCCCAGGGCTCTCCGTGTGGGAATGGTGCTCCAGCAGCAGGAGCTCCATTGGCTTCTGACGTCTTCCAGCCCGGGATGGTTTTAGGACAGCTGTAGGACAGCGGTGAGGTGGTTGTAGGGTGGTTGTAGGGTGGTTGTAGGGTAGTTGTAAAACCCCATCCCCACACGGCCAAGCTGTGGGGATTTCCCCCATCACCTTCCCCCGGGGGAGCCAGGGCTTTTCGTGCCTTCACCTCTCCAGGAGAAGCTGCAAACCACCGGGAAAAGCCCGCCAGGGGATGGAAGTTTTCTGCCCAGTTTTTTTTTTGTTGCCTCCTCATTTTAGCTCAGTGCCCACGCTCAGCATCCTCACGGCAGTGAAGCCTCCAGAGCCTCCACTGCAAGCACTTCCAGCTTCTCCAGCACTGAGCATCCAGAGGGAACAGGGAGCAGCAAATTCAAAAACCTCTCTAATGTCATCAAAACAAACTCCAGCATTGGTGAAAACCAGAGGGGTTTGGGCTGTAGCCCCTTTGTCCCGAGCACATTCCTGCACTGGGAGATCTCGGGTGTTGTTGTGTCTGGTGGGGGTGACTGTCTGAACTCGGCAGTGATTTATCTGCCTCCCGTGTCATGTCACCCGTTTACGTGCAGCCTTAGATGTGGAGTACAGCATTAATATTTTACTATTATTCTTACCTTTCAACGCAAAAAGATAAGAGTGTAAATCTGGGAGACAAGGGATGTGTCAACAGCGCTCCTGGCACCGGGGCTGGCCGTGGATGCTCCTCCTCCTTCTCCTCCTCCTCCTCCTCCTCTCTCTGCACTCCCAGGCTCCGTGGGGACAATTTCACCTCCCAAATGTGCTCTGATCCTCCTCCAAAAATAAATCCAACCCCCTCAACCAACATCCCTCCTGGCCCAGGGCTGAAGCCACGCCAGCCACAAACAGCCTGTCCCCAACTGCTGGCCAGGCCCACGGAACTTATTAACACCTAGTCAAGATTAATCAAGCAGGGAAAGCTAAAGCAGGGCCCTAATTAGTTGCTGATGATAACTATATTTGTCATCCTCTCCCCAATTAGTCTACTGTACGTTTCAGAGTTTAATTGCACCTTGTTCTTCATTTAAATGTCATCATGTGCATATATTCTCCTCCTTCTTTAGCAAATTTGAGAAAAATTTGACATTAAATATAGATTATCTTTAGATTTTCATAATTAACACAACTGAACTGCCATGAGCCTAAATACATCTCCTCTGCTATAAATCTGGCCTCTCTTGGGAGTGGGTGTTCCAAAGGGCTGTGGGTGTGGCTCCTCCTCTGGCACTGGTGGCACTGGGGGCATGTGGAGGTGGCACTGGTGGCCATGCCCAGGACACGGCCTCGAGGTTCCCCTCGGAAGGAGGGGATGGAGCAATCTTTGGGATTTTCTCTCTTTTGGGTTTCTTTTCCTGGCTGTCACAGCTGATAACGTTTGGCGCCTGACGTGCAGGCGGTGGGTCAGCTTGTGCCCGGGGAAGGACGAGGGTGAGGAGACTGTCCCGTGTCCCCAGCCCAGCGAGAGCCCTGCCCCAGGCAGCCCCTGAGCCTGCCCTCCCCCAGCAGGGCCAGCACGGGGAGCTGGGCTGTCCCCGGCTCCTCCGGTGCCACTGATCCAGATTAGCGGATATTCAATATATCGATGGACAGAGAGCTGCAGGGACCGACCTGTGCCTCTGCATCCCAGCGCCTTTAACCCTTCAGCTGCTGCCCACAGCTCACACAGGACTCTGTGCCACCCAGCAAAGCTGTCCCAGAGCTGGGGACACCCAGCCACCTCAGCCCCTGCCACCCTGTGCCTGCTGTGTGCCATGGAAGCTCAGGGGCAGCAAACCCTGGGGAATGGTTGATCCTGAGCCATTCCCTGCTGTCACCAGGGAGCCTGGAGCTCCTCTCCTGACACACCTGATGCTGCCCAGCCCCAGGCAGACCCTGCTGTGCCCCCTGAGCCCCCAGCCCAGCCAAGAGCAGACTCATTCTGTACCACCCCTGGAGCAGCTCCACAGCCCACCCTGTGCTCGTGCTGGCCAGTGCCAGAGGCTGGGACCAGCACCAGCCCCCCAGTGCCCACCCCAGCCCCCCTTGCCCACCTGGAGGGCACCCACTGCTGCCTCCTGAGCACCCAGCCAGCTGATGTGGCCAACAGCTCTGCCCACAGCAGGGCTGGCACTGAAAACACCCAGAGGAGAGGAAGAGAAAAAGCCACGAAGGAGCTGCACAGTCCTACCTGTCCCTTGGGAGGAGGCTCAGCACACGGATCATCCCTAGCACCTACGAAGAGCCAAAAGAGCCCCTCTGCTCCCTGCTCCCTCTGCTCCAGCGTGTCCAGCACAGGGAATGCAGCACTCACTTCCCGGGAGGAGCTGCTGCCGTGTGAGGCGAAGAGAAAGGAAAAGTGGGGGAAAAAAAAAAATTAAAAAAATAAGAAAATCAAGGAGCAGTCCAAAAGTGTATTAGAAGCAAATTTGGAAGGAAATCGATGGCATGTAATTAGGTTTGATTTTTCTGCTCATTGTCTGTGGCTGGGGTGTGTGTGGGGGGTCCCCCTGTGAGCACAGGGATTAGCACAGAGAACAGGTGCTGGAGCACCAGCCGTGGCCACCAAAGCGTGGCAGCTCCATCACTGCTGGCAGGGCCACGGCAGGAGGAACGTGGAAGTGGAGACAGGGAACCAGCAGGCATTTGCTTCTGCAGGCTTTTACCTGCTGCCCCCTCCCCAGGCACAAACCCGGCCTGGCAGGGCAGGGACTGTCCCCAGAGCTTCTCCTCCTGCCATGGGGGACCCAGACAAATCCTGCCTGGTGGAAATGTCCCTCAAACTCTGGGAAGGGACTCCCACGTCCCCACAGCAGGGATGCTCCTCCCCTCCCTGCTCAGGATGTCACTGCAGGCCAGACACGGGTGGTGGGCAGGGGAGAAAGAGAAGAGAGAACCCTTGTCCCAGTCCATCCTGCATCTGCACACAGCATCAACACCTGCCTGTAAATCCTGGGCTTTGGTTCTCCTGCCCTGAACGGGAGAGATCCTCGAGGGGCTTGGAAAGCAGAGCCCAGTGGGATGCTCCCAGGGACACTCGCTGTTATTCCTTGGGTAAACACAGCCCAACCTGAGGCAGGAATGGATAAAGCCACACTGATGGTGAACCCCAGCCCTTCCCACAGCCAGCAGCGTGAGAAAAAGCTGCTTTTATGTTGTTATTGCACCTGTTTCCTTTCCACAGCTGGAGAGGCTGTCTCCACGTCACATTTTCCAGACAAAGCTTGGGAACAGGCCCAGTCTGTAAGAAAAGAGGGTGGGAAGCACTCAGGGGTCTCTAGGGCTCTGTGGGAGCATCCACAAGCACACACAGAGCTTTGGGTGCCTCATGCATGTCCATATGTACTCACAGATTTATTTATTTGTTCATCCCTCCCTGCAGTTTTCACTGTTGGGTTTCCAGCCATCTCTCCTCGCCTTCCAAAGTTGTTTGGGTTTTTTTTTTCCCCTTTAACCTTGAAAATTAACCTAAAACACAGGGTGCTGTACACATGACTTGCTCAAATAAATTGCATCCTTAATTATGAACACCCTCGGCTCCGCTGTGCTCCAGGCCACTCTGCCCCAGCGGACACCCCCCTCCTGATGAGTGGTTATTGAACACGGGAACAACAATCAACACTAATTAAATACTCAGCTGTTGAGAGGAGACAATGTTTATCAAAAAATGCAAGAGGAGGGGAGCGCATCTTCTGTTTTCTATAATTAGTTAGCGATATTCCCCAGGCGGTCTCGCAAATCGAACTCGGGTTTGCTCACATCTGTTTGGCACAGGCAGACAAAGGCCAGCGTGGCCCTGTCCCCGTGTGTCCCCCCCCCCAGAGGGACACCCCAGCCC
>VZRH01007267.1:208571-222370 GCA_013397555.1 Urocynchramus pylzowi | reverse complement strand
AGCACAGCATCCCCACGGTGCCACCCCACCCTCCTCATGCCCTCAGCCCCGGGGGATTGGGACATTCCAGGGGAGCCAGGCATTGCTGGCTGCAGGGATCCCATGCTGGGCAGTCCAAGGGATGTTGGCAAGGGGACCACAGGGTCCCTGTCCTCAGAGCTCCTCTGTCCCAAACTCTCGGGCACAGGAGCTGCTGGGGTTCAGAGAGGGGGAAAGGGAAGGGAGAGGGCACAAGGTGTCTACACAGTGCCTTGCACCCCATCAAACCGAGCCCCTCGTCAGCAGGAGCAGCATTTGAATGCAAATTTATACCTTTTTAATGCTTTCCTGGAATTCTTCAGTGGTTTTCAGCTGGGGAAGGGGCAGGACAGGGCCGTTCATTTCCCTCTGTCTCACACCAGCTTAAGGATCTACTCAGCAGCGGAGGACAAGAGTTAAAATTTCCCTGAAAGAGGGGAATCAGGAGATTACTGGGGGCTGAGGTTGGAATGCTGGAACCTGGGACAGCTCCAGATAAGCAAACACCAGTTTCAGCTTGTCCATGAACCAAGAACAGGAAGAAAACCCCTCTCCATTCCCCTCCATGTTCCAGTATTCATCCAAGCGCTGCTGAACGTCCCTGTCCTGTCCATCCACACCCATATTCCTTTCCTGCGTGCTGCTGGGGGGACAGACGAGCCTTGTGGGGGAACCAGGGCTGCTAAAACCGGCCTCAGGCCCTGCTCCGAGGTTACACCTGCTGGCTCAGAGTGCTGCCAGGAGCCCTTGGCAGAGCCCACATCAGCTCTGCTGCCACCCTGGGCATCCCCCCTGCGCAGCCCCATCACCCTTCCCCTGGCTATTCCCTCCTGATGAGCGCTCATCTCCCCAAATGTGCCTACAGCTCGGCATTAACCTCAGAGCTGAGGCCAACAAGGGCAGGAATGGCCCCGGCCCCGCTCGGTCCCTCAGAGCCGGGGGCAGCAAGGGCAGGATTGGCCCCGGCCCCGCTCCAGCCCTCACAGCCGGGGGCAGCAAGGGCAGGAATGGCCCCGGCCCCGCTCCAGCCCTCACAGCCGGGGGCAGCAAGGGCAGGAATGGCCCCGGCCCCGCTCGGTCCCTCAGAGCCGGGGCCAGCAAGGGCAGGAATGGCCCTGGCCCCGCTCCAGCGCTCAGAGCCGGGGCCAGCAAGGGCAGGAATGGCCCCGGCCCCGCTCGGTCCCTCAGAGCCGGGGCCAGCAAGGGCAGGAATGGCCCGGGCCCGCTCGGTCCCTCAGAGCCGGGGCCAGCAAGGGCAGGAATGGCCCCGGCCCCGCTCCAGCCCTCAGAGCCGGGGCCAGCAAGGGCAGGAATGGCCCGGGCCCGCTCGGTCCGTCAGAGCCGGGGCCGGCAAGGGCAGGAATGGCCCGGGCCCGCTCGGTCCCTCAGAGCTGGGGCTGGCAAGGGCAGGAATGGCCCGGGCCCCACCGATGGCAGCCGGGGGAGCTGCACTTGTTGAGCGAGGCGGCGCTGGAGGGGGAGGAAAGCGCAATGAACGCGTTCCTCCTCCTCCTCCGCCTCCTCCTCCTCCCAGAGCCAGCCCGAGGCGCGGGGCAGCGCGGCCTTTCCGAGCCGTGCGGGGCTGGGGATGGCAGAGCTGGGGCACAGCCCTGTCCCTGTCACTGTCACCGCAGCTGGCAGCGAGCGGTGCCAGCGGAGCACCCGGGAGAAGCAGAGGAAGGCTGAGCAGGGCTCGGGGGAGCTCGCCTCCCTCACCTCAGCAGCCACGCCGAAAGCTGGGGCAGCTCCAGGCTGCTCTGGGCACCTCTGGGGCTACAGCGAACCCCAAATCGGACCTGGCAGATACTTCTCACCCCACGGGTCTCAAACTGCTTGTAGGGAGAGCAGGAATTAACCCAGATCGCCTCCCCAGGAGCCAGAGAAGGACAGGAAGCCTCTGCTGAGGATGGCTGGGGAGGGGTGACACCAGGACAGGGCCAGAGCAGAAGCTGCTGCTGCTGTTGATGCCCTTCCCAACTCAGCTCGTGGTTAAATAACTCCAGGTTAAATAACCAAGCTCAGAAATCAGAACATTGCCCTTACCCTCCCATCTACCCTAAATACCTACAACATTTCTGGTGGTAAACAATCTCCAAGACTCATTTCTTGGAGCAGCAGCAGATGGTCAAGAGCATTTCCTGAAATTGAATATTGTAATGAATTTAGGATCGAGAAAATTTACATAATAATCTGTTTTAGATTCTGATAGTGAAGAAACCTACATAGAAACTGCTTCTTTTCTGCTATTTGAATTAAAGTATAAATCTCCAAGTATTTTAATTATAAACAAACTTTTTGCTCTTCTGGATCCATGGAAGAAATTGAAAAATTAACTACCCAGGGAGGCTGAAGGCCACACATCAGGTTCAGTTCAGGATTGCCTCTCGTGACCCAGGGGCTGGAGTGGGATGTTTGGGAGCCTGGTGTGCCAGAGGTGACTCAGATTTGGCTGATCCTGTTGATCCCTCTTCAAACTGCACCATCCCAGACTGGGAACCTGTGGAGCTGCTCAGGGAAATCAGGAGCTCCTGGACTGGGGGGTGTTACAGCCTTTGCTGGAGGGGATCTGGGTGTGCCCCCACAGCCTGGGATGGGGATGAGTGCAGGGAGAGGGGAGGGATGGGATGGGATGGGGATGGGGATGATGCCTCTCAGGGAATCAGCCATCCCCAGATCCCAGTGAAGGATCCAGGATCCCCAGCTCAGGCCCATGCTGGGTGCACACATCCCACTCCCCACCCTACTCAGGGCACACACAGTGCCACAAGGCACAGGGTGAGGCTGGGAAGTCCCTTTTGGGGTCATCTCATCCTCATCACTGGCACAGCCCCGTGCCAATCCCATTCCCAGGACACCAGCACTGGCACAGCCAGGGCTCCATCCATCCATCCTCATCCTCCCTCTGGACCACAGGAGAATCTCCCTTCCCACCCTCGTGCCAGGAGATGCAGAGGGCCCTTTCCTCTTAGAAAAGCAAATATTTAGTCTAGATAAAAACCCCCCAGAGCGTTTTCCCCAGGTAATACTGGTAACTAAAATAATCACATTCACTTTGCTGGTTTAATTTTATATTTCCATTCCTACCTTATCTTTTTTCTGCAAGCATCATTAAACCACACCATAACAAAAATACATGAACTGTTATTCTTTCCAGAGAAGCCATAAACCACCTCAAAGCTTTTCAAGTTTATTCTTATCTCGTACATCTTCCTCTGGTTCGGGGTTTTTTTTTCCCCTTCATGCATTTCAGAAAGGTAGTTTTCCCTAATGTTAAGAATAGTTGCATTGAAAATGAGATGCTGCCTCTGAAAAGCCCCTCTGGAGGATTAAATAAGTAAAATATAGCCAGAAAATAAACTGGAACCTCATTAAAATAATTTTGCAAGGAGAAATCCTACTCTACAATAGGTTTCAATATCACTTAGAAAATTCTTCGAGTCATATATATATGTTCTTAATTCAGGACCCTCCATTAAAAAAGACATTACAGAAGGAAGTGAAAGGCCATTTAGTGCCCTTGTTTATATAAAAATGCATATTAGGCACAGATGCAATCTCCAGCAGAAGGCCTGGGATGCAGGTGGAATGAGCTGTGCCTGGCTGGGAGGTGCTAATGAGGGCTGGCAAAGCTGGGAGGCAGCACCAACACCTCCTTATTCTGCCAGAATATTTACCTGTTCCCCACTTCCTGCCTCCCTGGGCAGCCAGGTGCTCACCCCAAGGTGGGTTTGTGGCACCAACCTGCTCCACCCTCAGCAGACAGGGATGAGGCTGTGCCAGAGCTTGGAGCAGGGCTGAAAACTGCCCAATTCACCCCAAAATGCTGTCCTGGGATGGAGCTGGTGTTCCAGGAATGATCCCGTGGAAAAGGTGACTGTCCCTGCTGTGACTCCCTGTCAGGCACAGCTGACACCATCCCAAACCTTGCCAGAAGTGTGCCCTGGCTGCTGGAGGGGGTGGATCCAGGGGATATGCAGGATGGGATGGGCACATCATTGCTCAGCTCCGACACCAGGCCAGGTTTAACTTCCCATCGATTCCCAGCACTTTGCTGCAGTTCTAAAGTACAAAACTCCTGAGCATGGGCAAGGCAATCACTGCTGCTCTGTTCAAAGAAGTGCCAAGGAGTCATCACTGACCTGGCAGGGAAGAATTCCTGAGGAGGCTCCTCCGAGTGAGGCCCCAGGGCTGGAGCTCTCCAGATCAGAGTCGTGGTTAAATCATGGAAATTGTCCAGCTGGGAACAGTGTTGGATGTCCTGCTTAACAAGAAGGTAAAATACAGGTGACCCATGGACATACCCCCAGTGTGCTGAGAAATATTTAATCTCCAAAGCCTCTAAAAAACATCCTAAGTCCAATTACTGTTCCCTGCCCACTGAAAACATAAGAACTTCAAGTTTCCATCATGTTGAGCTGGGCCTTGAAACAGCTGTAATAATTAGAGGGTTATTAGATTATTATTATTATTTCTAATCTATATAAGATTATTAATAGCTGTCATTTAGATGGGATATTGGGAAGAAATCCTCCCCTGTGAGGGTGGTGAGCCTGGCACAGGCTGCCAGAGCTGTGGCTGCCCCTGCATCCCTGGAAGTGTCCAAGGCCAGGCTGGAGCAGCCTGGGACAGTGGGAGGTGCCCATGGCACAGGGTGGAATGAGATGATCTCTGAGGTCCCTTCCCAACCCAAACCATTCCAGGATTCTGTGGATAACCCTGAGGCTGAGGCCCAAGGAGGTTAAAGGATCCTCCTTCCTGCAGGAACTCCTCTGCATTGACCACGAGATCCCACACAGCATTTGGGCAGCCAGTTTTGTAGAGAATAAATATCACACTTCAATTTCATGGTAACTTAGGAGGGTTTACTGGCAAATACCATGGCTTTTACATGGTTCTACCAATTACTGAGCAATTACATGTAACCTAGATTTGGAGGACACATGGCAGCCTTGTAATGTATTCCTCTCTCCTAGAAAAGAAGAAGGCAGTTAATAGAAAACACTCTTTTTTTATTATTATTTTAAACTATAAACCCCTCCACAATATTCCTGTGTGACATTATTAAAACTCCACGTCGATATCAAACCCAAAGCAAAGGCTGCCATCCCATTAACACATCAGTTGTGGGATGATCGATAAAAATTTACTTTAAACTGCACCATATGTTGCTCCCCACAAAGTTTTATTATTCAGATTCATCAGTTTGCACCTCAACCCCCGTGCAATTAAATCCCATTTAGCAGCACTGACCTTCTGATTTGAACTCGTCATTCCTGCAGCTGGTTTGGAGTTTTAACAGCACTTTTTAAATAAGGAAAATGTAAAATGCCTGTGAATTAATGGAGGGATGGGGGGAGCATTCCATGGGGCAATCCCTCCCCTGCACAGCTCCTGTGCTGGAGCAGGGAGGGAAAAAAAATAAAGGGAAAAAAACCCCAAAGAGTGCCAGCCCATTTTACCGTGTTGTAGCATATTTGTAAACATCGTTAATCACGGATTAGCAGATGGTGATGTTAATTGCACCTGTGGAAGTAACAAGACCTCAAGGTTGATTACATTTACAAACCGGGATCGGGCTGCGCATTCCGGAGGTGCCCCGTGGGCAGCATTCCCAGCTCCTGCAGCAATCCCAATTCCAGCAGCATTCCCAGCCCCTAGAGCAATCCCAGCCCCTGCAGCACCCCAAGCTGTTCCCTTCCCCTGCCACCAGCCTGGCCTTTGGAGAGGGAAAGGTGTCCCCTGTCTCCAAAATATCACCAGGACCCAGCAGTGAATTGGGTGGGATGGGATTTTTCCAGTGGAAGGACTGGATGGAATGGGATTTTCCAGTGGTGGTGATGCCCTGAGCACTGAAGGGAAGTGTGGGGCAGGAGCCAGAGCTCCCAGGGTGGATTTTGGGAGAAGGGAGGATTTCTGTTTTCCCCTGCCTGAAGAGAAGGCAGCGCCGGCGCCGAACTCATCTTGTGAATCAAGGAGGACAAATATTTTTGTCACTGTGCTTAGAGACACTTTGATTATTGAGAAATCATTCTGGAAGGGCAATTAGTAAATTTTAAAATCAATTTGGTAAATAAGCTTCTGAAAGGAATCCATGACAAGCAGCAGGGAGGGAAGAATTGACTTTCAAATTACACACACACACTTTATTCATATCTAAATATCAAAGAGACTCTATGTACAAACAGAAGTAATCAGGAAACGTGTTTTGATCTTGCTGATGTACACAAAAAATGACAATTAATGTCCCCCTTTATGATATAAAGCTGGGAGTTTTTTACAGTTACATTACAGGGACGATTATAGTCAAGCTTAAGGCTAAAAATAATGAAAGACTATAAAAACTACATTTTAACATTTAAAAATATCCAGGAAATTAACTAGGGAAGCAGGCAATGATCCAATTAATGGATTGCATTTATTAGATCAGGGGCAAATGGCACAGCACAAAGCTCCAGCACCAAAGGTGGGAGAGTGCAGAGGTCCCCATGCTCCTCAGAGTCTCAGGATGGGGCTGGGGCAGGAGGACAAAGCACCAGCTCCATCCTAAATTCACTGCAGGTGGATCCCAGTGGGGAAAAACGGGGCTAAAACTTACACAGAGGGCAATGGGATCAGTGGGAACAGCAGAGCCATCCAGAGTGGGGTTCAGTGCCCTCACAAGCAGCACAGTCCGAGCTGCAGCCCCAGTTATGCACTCAAATCCTAAAATTCAAGCTCAAGCAACTCCCAAAAAGCCTTGTCTGATGCTCCAGTGCCAAATCAAGGTGCTCATGGACACAGGACTGGGGAATTCACAGGAGAGCGGTGATGGCTGCTGGACTGACGGCCAAGCAGGGGCTTCTCCTCCCACTCCAGTGAACACCGAGGTTCCAAAGCTTTTTGGGAGCCTTCCAGGAGTAAAGGAGCTGCTGCAGGGTTCCTCAGCTGCCTCCTCGTTAGAGGGGCTGAGCAGATGGCCAAGCACAGCCTGACAGAGCCCAGCTTTCCCAGCCACACAAAGGCAGGAAGTGCCTCCCCAGTGCTGAGACAAACTTTAAAAAATAGAAACAGAAAGGGAGAAACAGCAGTTCCTATGAGATGGGAAATAAATATACTTACCTGTAGGTGAAGAATGAAGAAATGGCTTTACCCTGATCCCTGCTGCTCCAGAGGAAGGATTCAGCTAGCCAAGTGCTGAATCCTGGAATCTTTCCTCTGGAAAATGAGCAAATCTGAGCCACGGGCACCCTCTGCTGGGGCACCCTCGGCATCTGACAGCTCCACAGGGCTGCCAGAGGCCTCTGGGCCTGCAGCCTTTTCCTCTCAGCCTTAAACCAGAAAAAAAGGGCAAATTCAGCCCCCAAAATGCACCAGCTTTCAGCCCACAAGGCACCAGCTCAGGGTTCCTCAGCTCCCTGTGGATTTGGGTCACACAGCCTGTTTGTATGATGGTGTCATTTCAGAGGGATTTGGGATTTGTCCTTTTCTTCAGGACACAGCTTGGGGACATGTCCCCACCCCAGGCACCATCCTCTCCACAGCCACAGAAGGGAGCCCTGGACACCTTTCAGGAGCTCCATGCCCTGTCCCCCATCCCAGACACTGGAGTGTCCCCAGTGCCACCAGCCAGACCCTCCCAGGGACACAGGGAACACCCCCACACCCACAGACCAAGGTTTACAGACTTCATTTAGCTCAAAGAAAAGGCCTAATTAGTCACTCAGAGTGATTTACTTATTCATTTGGAAGTGGGGAGGGGGCAGACTGAACGGAATTGTTTGAAATTATCCCTAAAGGGCACTGTAAATTAAGTGTTAATGAGGAATCCTATGCAAAGGGCCACGGTAGCTAAATAAAATAATTAAGGTGCTAAGTGATAACATTCTTTTGGCTCTCAAATAATTCAGCCAGCCTGGTTTTTCAAGCAGGATAGCTGCAAATGAAGCCACCCCAGTGCCACCAGCAGGACAGTGGTCGTGGGGCACCTCTGCCTCCAGTAGGATCAGCCCAGCTTGCAAAGGAAACTTCCCCAGAAGGAAACGAGCTCTAGATCCCTCTTCCCACCTGAAGGACTAATTACACTCTGGATTTATATGACATAAAATAGATTAATTTGAGTCTACAACCAATCTTTACAAAAGCTTTATTTCCACGGGCTGCATTTCCCCCCTCCAGCTGTTTGCCAGCCCTTGGCAGGGCTGCACACCTGGTTTACAACAAATACAGAAAAAACAGCTCCAGTGGTTGCCAGGCACAGCTGGCACTCAGCAGCTGCTGCCCAGGGAGAGGGCACAGGGCACTTTCAGTGGCACTTTCAGTGGCACTTTCACCCACAGCCCAAATTGTCCCCAAGGTTCAAGTGATACACAAAGTCCCCAGTGCACGAGTGCTGGCAGCCATCCCTGGGTGTCTTCCTGCCAAAAGTGGCTCCTCCCAGACCTGCCTGCCTGCCCACAGCTGCTCCTCCCAGGTGTTACCTACGACATCAGGTGTCTGCCTCTGGTGTTAAGTCAGGGATCTAGTGGCTTCTGTAGCAGCCAAAATGCAGCTGAGGTCACTGGGGCTCTCCCTGGAAGTCACAGTGATGGTGGAGACCAGAAGAGCATTTCCACATCCACACTGAGCAGCTTCCTCCACCAAATAAAGAGGATTTCAATCTCCATGCCTCCGTTTCTGGCTGCAGATGGAGTGCAGGAGGATACCTGTAGGAAAGCAAAAATAAATAAATATGAAGGATTTTATTTTTTTTCAAACCACAGGAAAATCGTTCAGTGGGCCTGGATGTGTGATTGCTAAATGCAGAAGCTGGGGGTTTGGTGCCTGGTGCTCAGAACTGCTCTCACCTGCAGCCACAGAGACGTTGAGGGAGTCGATGCCGGGGTGCAGCGCCCTGCCCGGGGGGATGGCCAGCATCTGCTGGCACTGCAGCTGGGTCTCCAGGGAAAGGCCCTCCCCTTCACTGCCTGCAGGACAGAGACACTGCTCAGCTCAGCTCCCAGCATGTCCTTTCCCCTCCTCAGTGCAGTTCCTGTTCATGCTCTGTGTTTCTGACACTCTCTCCCTAAGCTCAGCCACCTCACCAGCTCCCACACAGCAGCTGAGCCACCAGAGAATATCCTGGCACCTTCCTCCCTTCCCTCCCTGGCCTCCCTGGATCTGCTCTCCAGCATCTGAAGTGGTTCTGAGGAACATCCATGCAACACAGCTGCACAGAGATCCCACAGGGAGCAGCCACCATGCCAGCAGAGAGCTCCCCATGGGCACAGCCTGCTGGCACTGGGCCATGGCAGGCAAGGGGCCACAGGCCAGCTCTGGTCCAGCAAATCCCACATCCCTATTGCCAGTGACAGCTCCAGCCTTCCCAGCACACACACACACCCCCCACGGGCTGGGTGCAACTTGTGCATGCAGACAGTTTAACCAGAGGCTTCAATTGATTAGTTGTTAAACCAGGCAGCAGCCCTGATATGTTTGGGCTGATACACTGGTGAAACAGAGTTGAAATCTATCCCAGGTCATTAGTAGTTGTTTGACTCACACTGTCACAAAGGGAAATGGAAAGGGAGAGGCTTTAAGCAATGCTGTGTGCAGACAGGTGAAAATGCAGAGGGCCAGGACCTCCCAGCCTGCCTGGCTCCCCGAAGAATTCTTCCACATTGTTACTTAGAGCAGCACAGGCAGCTCCAGGGCTGCAAGGATGGCCAGCCCATCCCAAACACCTCTGGCAAGTAGGCCCAGCACGTGGCACCCCTCCAACAGCCATGCCCTGACCTGGCTGAGCCCCACACCAGTGTGGGATGGCACTGCCAGGGCACCCTGGTCCCTCTGACCACACAGGGAGGGGAAGTGCCATCATTCCCAGGTGGGATTTTTCCCCATGTTTTACTGGGCTGATCTAAGCTGCACTCTGGGTAAGGAAGAGGATGCTGGGGGTAATGCATCCTGCATCCTTCCCAGATGAAATCAGTCATGGCAAAAGCCCTGTGGTTGGGGTCAGTGAGCCTCCAGAAGCCCCCAACCCCATCCTGACCAATCTTTCCCTCCTGCTGTAAGCCAGCAGTGCACACAAGGCCTGGGGGAGTTATCCAAGGTCACAGGGTGACACCAGGAATCAAAGCCAGGCCTCCCATGGCCCTGCCTGTCTCCTCACCACTACTCCAGGGATGCTTAAGAATCCCAGAAATAGTATCCTGGAAAAGTTTTACACCTTACAGTGGTATTTGCCTCCTGAACCTCTCAAACCACACTCCCACAGGACTCTCCAACTGGGACAGCAGCAATGGCTCCTGGAGAAATCCTCTCCTGCCCCTGATAAGGGTCTTACAATTCCCAATAAAGGCACTGATTTTGCCTCCAGCTCTTACAAAGCTTTTTATGGCCCTGGCTGCTTAAAATAATTAGAAGTGATAAATTCAGGGCAAAAAGACTTGCACAGTGTGACAGAAGGGAGGGAGTATTGACTGAATCAGATTAAATCCTCGTTTAGACTGGTGAACAAAACACTTCCCACTTCAGATCTTTAACTTCCACCTCTCAGCTTCGTCCCTCACTGACAGAGCTCAAAGACCAGAGCTTGGAGAAACCACAAAACACATTTCCTGCCCCATTTACAATTAACACCACTCACAATTGCAGTTTCCAGTGCAGGAAATTCAGATCCAGCAGCAGAAAAATATGCAAAATTAACATCTCCATAAAACCACCAGCTCTGTGAAGAGCCTTAAACCCTGAGCTAAAGACTGAAGGTCTAAGAAGAACAAATGACCCAGAAACTCTTCTTACTCAGCCATCTAAGTGCTCCCAATCTGTTCCTGTGTGCACCAGGCTCCCAGTCTGAGCTGTCTGTCGCCTCCAGCAATGACTCCAGTGCAGACAACATTAAGCTGGACTGTCCAAATCACTCTCTGCCAAGCCAGCGAGGATGCCAGGAGGGGGAACTGGAGCCTGCAAATGCTTAACTTACAAGACAATCTGTGTGGTGCCAGGGAGCTCAATCCCAGGCTGAATTATCTCTGCTGCTCCCTGCAGCTGCAGGAACGCTCCATATTCACATCCAGGACGTTTCTCCCAACAAGCCCAGCATCAGACGACCGTAATGTTCAATTTTCTTTTCAGCCAAGAGTTAGTGCTCAGCAGAGAGTTGAAATCATTACTGCTGCAAGGTCCGGGAGCTCTCCTCATGCATCTACCAATCAGCCTCCAATCTCCCCTGACAAAAGGATATTTGGACTTTTTCCTGGAGAAATCTCTCATAACTCAAGGTAACGACGCTGCTGCCGCCCGCAGCCCCTGCCTCTCTCCGGGTGCTGTCGCCGTTTGTGGGATGCATTTCTTTGTGGGCAATCAGCAGAGCTGCCAGCCTCCCTGCTCCCCCTGGAATACAGCTCCACACATCTTGTAGAGATGCCAGATTTGCAGCGTTGTCTTGTCAGTGTTTCCAGGAGTTCAATAAACATTTTAATTAAAGGAATATCCTCCGAGCCAAGCCAGCCCCAGCACGGGGCAGGATTACAGCCCCTCCCTGGCTCGTGGCCAGCAGGACTCTACTTCCAAGTGTAAAAGCTCCAGCCAGCTCCTGTGCCAGGTGACACGGAGTGGGGGACACAGCAAGGCCACACACAGGTGCCTGGAGCTGCATTCCTGGAGGAATTCCTTTCTCCAGCTGCCACAAAGCTGCTGCTCCCCTTCCCTTCACCTTCTGGGAGGCTGCACAAGTCCAAACTGTGCCTACAAAAGGTGAGAGAGTGGGCACAATTCCCTGCAGGAACTGCCCAGTTCAGGTGCTCAGAGAAGTGGCAGCCACTGCTCCAACAGGGAGGAGATTCCTCTGCTCCTGCTCCACAGCCAGCACCTCCTGCCCTTTCCAGGTGTGCCCTGGCTGCTCTCAGGGGTGGCTGCAAAGCCCAGCTTTGCATCCAGACCATCCCCAGCAACAGCCCCTAGTGGTTCTTCCCAGACCAGACATTCCTGGGTTTTAAGGGGAAATGTGGCACAGCTCTCCCCCAGCAGCTCTGCAGGCAGAGCAAACACCTCCAGGGCTCTCCCTCAGCCTGGGGCTCACCACCACAGAAAATCCAAATCTGGGGCTCCAGCACAGATCAAAACACAGAACACAATGCAAGCACCACCCTGGGACAGCCCTGGCATCAAAACTGCCACCCAGAGCCTCCCCAGCTGCTGAACTCTGAGTGCACCCACAAACTGCTCCTGCTGGGAGCCCCCTCAGCTCCCCCCGTTCCTCCCAGTCCCTGCTTCATTCACAGCCACACCATTCCATGATTCCCTCTCAGCTTTTCTTTTCCAGACCTGCAACAATCCCCGGAGTGAAGCATCCCCCACCCAGCCCTCAGCTCTGGAAATGGAAATACCTATCACTACAATGAGGGGTTTGTCCCACCGGAATTCCGAGCAGCTGATGACAGGAACATCTTCCACATCCTCAGGCCTGCTGGCTGTTCCCACCACTTCCCAGCCTTCTGCACTTTTAGCCTAGAAAAGGACAAGAAATCAAGAATTGCCAAATACTCAAGCTTAAAAAAACCTCATGTATGCAAGCATTCTCTTTTTTTACATTTTCAGTTAAGCTGTCTTGGGGTTTTTTTGGCATCCCTTAAATTTTTACCTGCAAAGGGCTCCCTCTCACACCTCACTGCATAAGGAAAATGTAAAAAGATTCCCAGCAGCTCTTTCCCAGCCCTGGTTCCTCCTCTATTCCCTGCTCCAAAGGCTGCCCAATGCTGCCATCGTGTGCCTGGGCCCTGGGATGCTGCTCTGCCACACATCCCGAGGAGAAGGGAGACAAACCCCGGCATCCTCAGAGCCACAGGATTATCCTGGTACCACCAGCTCCCAGAAAAAACAGCCACCCTCTCCCCCTTCCCGATGGAATGGGGCTGGGGTGCCCCAGCACAGACACTGCAAATAACTCAGGGCTCCCCCTGTGCCTCCCCTGTGTGGCATACCTGCGGTATTTGAGTTTTCTTGAAAAAAAAGAAAAATATTGAAGTGGCTCACTGTACCTTCAGAAAGCCCTGCAGATCATCTGTGCTGTACACATCGAAGACCTCCATGGCTCCAGCACTGGCTTTGCTCACTGTGGGAGTCAAGGGGCAGCTGCAAGGGGAAAAGAATGGAAAAGTGTCACACGAGAGGCAATGCAGGTGAATTTTTACATCCCACTCACTATACGGATGTGTTTTCCTATGGAGAATAGGAGGGCTCAGGAATTAACCCAGGAAACGGGTCACAGGAGGGACAACACAAACACAGAATGCTTCAAACAAGGAGAGTCCGGGGAGAGCCTGGAATCCCACATCCCACAGCCTGCCTGTGGAGCAGCAACACCCCAATTCCTGCTCTAGAGACCAGCCCCAGAAATCTCTTTAAAGGACAGCTGAGCGATGCAGGCTGCAAACCTGTTTGGGAGGCAAAGGGGGGCTGGAGGAGCCCGTACCGGTTGCTGTGGCCCGTACCTGCTGCTGTGGCCCGTACCTGTTGCTGCGGGTCGCCACCACTCTGTCCACCCCCAGGAAGTACGCGGAGCGCAGCAGGGCCCCCAGGTTCATGGGATCCTGGATGTGCTCCAGCACCAGCCACAGCGGCTGCCGGGCCCCGCTCTCTCCGTGCCGCAGCCGCGGCTCCTCGGCGTCCCGCAGGCTCTGCAAGGGCAGCGGGGCGGCCTCCAGACACACTCCCTGGTGGGGCCGGCCCCGGCTCAGCGCGTCCAGAGCGCGGCCCGGGACGTGCAGCACCGGCACCCCGCGGGCCGCGGCCTGCAGGGCCAGCTCGGCCCTCAGGGGCCG
>VZRH01007267.1:190247-207832 GCA_013397555.1 Urocynchramus pylzowi | reverse complement strand
GGGCATCTCAGAGCCCCCGGACACACACCGGAAACGGAGCATCCCAGAGCCCCCGGACACACCCCGGGTACCGGGAATGGGGAACCTCAGAGACCTCGGGACCGGGAACGATGCAGGAACGGAGCATCCCAAAGCTGCCCCCAAATTCCCAGAGCCGTCCCCAGACAGCCCTCCACAGGTAACTCAGATAACTTTATGCTGTCCAGCTCCGGAAAGAAATTCTGCTTTTCCCCATAAAGACCCCAAAGGGAAGGATTCTGCTTGGATCGTTCCCCAAACAAAACTTTGGCTGTGAACAGCAAAAAGGCTGTTCAGTTTTAATACAAAAATAACAAAACACACCACAGACGAGCCACAGTGTGCCTCTCTCTTTATTCTTTATTTTACAGTTCACAATTAGAAAGCTACTGATAAATTACACAGTTCACTGATCCAGTTTGGGGGTCCACTGCCTCGGAGTGGTGTCCCATCTCATCCCAGGAAGGTGGCAGGAGGTGCCACCACGGCCACCCAAGGAGCCCTCCTTCGTGGGGGAGGTGAACAGGCAGCAGGGATGACCCCCTAAAACCACACTTCAAATGGAAAAATATACTGCACGTCATCTCCAGGTGACTTCAGAGACTTACAAATGTTCTTGGGGGAAAAACCAACAATTTCCAGGGCTGCAGGGCAGCCAGGTTGTATTTGCAGGGAGCAACCACCTGGACAAACCCTTTGTCAAGGTTCTGCATCTTAAGCAATTCTCTGCAAATCCTCCTTTTACAGCACAGGGAGATGTAAATGCCCTCCTCAGCCACACATTTCAACATCTGCTGAACTTTGCACACAGTTGCTGCCACAATTCCATGTTTCACCACTGCTGCCCACATCCCTGCTCAGTTTTTTTTTCTGCTCAGAAGTTCCTAATATCTCTTTTTTTTTTTTTTTTGGCCTCTGTAGTACTTCAACCATCTTCTCCTAAAGATGGCACACACTGCCCAGGGCACCTGCTGCTGGGAATCCACACAAAGGCACCACCTTGGCATCCTGGAGCAGTGCAAGGCTGCCCAAGGGGCAGGGATTTCACCCACAATAAATTAAAAAGCCAAACCCAGGTGCACTTGTCAGTAGAAACTGGTGACAGGTGAGGAATGGACAGGACACACCATGTGTTAATAAAGAGGAAAAAAAGGGGCAAATTGCCTTTTGTTTTTGCCATCATAAAAGGAACATTTTGCCAGTTTTCTCCTTGTATCCTCCTACAGCTGCTCACCTTTGGCACAAGGAATTCTAGGTATCACAAGGTTTAACTCATAACAATACTTCAATACCAACACTCAGCACTTACACAGCGCCTGTCAAAGTGCTTTACAAAAGCTTGTGAGTCCTCACAACACCCCTGTGAGGTAGGTGACTGTTATTATCCCCATTTCCCAGAAGGGGAAACTGAGGCAGAGAGGTAAAGTGACTTGCCCAAGGCTGTTCAGGGAGCTGAGCTCGTGTCTTGGTGGCCCAGCTCTGCTCTCCCTTGTGCAGGGATAACACAGATGAACTCCCAGGGCTCTCCTGCTGTAAGCCAAACAATCCAACCCCAATTTCCCAGGCTCTCTGTCCTCTGCTCCAACCAACTGAGCATCCCTGACCTTGTGAGGCTCTGCCTGGAGCCCAGCAGAGCTGCACAGGGTCTGCAAGCTTAAGGCAGCGTGTCCAAGAGCTCCACGGAGAGCTGGACACGCACAGACCTCCCTGCAGAGAGTCTCCAGCCAACTCCAGCTCTGCTTTGGGGCCAATTCTCTTCTCCCTCAACTCAGAGCAAACCCAGAGCCAAACACTGGGGCTGCACCAACACGAGATCTCAGCCAGACCCTTCACCTGCTGCTTTTTGTAGCCAAAATGCCCCTGCAAATCTCTCCTCGTTCTGGACACCTTCGGCACGGCTCGTTCCAATCTCTCTCTCTCTCTCTCTCAGAGTTTGTGTCTCTACATAAAAATAAACTTCCACCATTTCCAGCTCCTCAGCACCAGCATTTCAACAACACCAGAGCAATCCACATTTCCAGAAAAGTGTCAATGCATGCAAATATCACACACAGAACATCGAGAGTGCTGGGAGATGATACCAAGGATAGAGGTGATCACAAGACAGCACACGTTTAGTTTTTATTAAAAATACCAAACAACTCACTCTTACTGTAACTATGCCACTTAGATTATCATCCTAACCTGCACAGGGACAGGTGCTTTTCCTCCAACTATTTACCTACCTAGAAAAAAAGAGAAATATCAAGCACACACATTTATACTTCCTCAAACTCGGCAGGCATGAGTCATGTGAAGGGGAAAGGAGGGCTGGGGGAGGATGTACACTGGGGTTAGGGCAGTGGAGTACAAAAGAAATGGAAAATATCACATGCATCACCACCATCAGTAATCAACCTGATGAAAATAAACTCAGAATATTAGATGGATTCATGTATGACATCCACTGAAAATCTCAAACCCTAAGCACACTGAAGCTGGCAAACATCTTGTGCCACTTCACCTAGGTCCACACACAGCATCAGCAACCAAGATCAAACAAACCTTGAAAAGAAAGCAAAATGAAGAATAAACCAGCCTGGAGACAAACAATCTTCCACAAACCACTTCCCTGCATTATTTTCAAACACATTTTTACTCTTAAGCAGTTTCAGAAAGGAGTGGGGGAGAAAGAGACCCACCAAGAGTTTGTGGTTCTTTTTTTCTTTTTTTTTCAAACTGGCTCAGCACCAGCACCAGCTCAGAGAGAGGGAGAGAAAAATAATTCTTCAAACATGATCCTTGGTACTTGATTAAAACGTTGCCAGCCAGCCGAGGGAAGCATGGGCTGCCAGAGGGCTCCAGGTGGAGTGGACACGGTGCTGCTCATGGTCCTCCTCATCCTCATCCTCATCTTCCTCCCCTGCTATGAGATCTGCTCCGTGGGCCTCATCTGTATATCCCCAATCTGCAAGAGACCAGCGTGGGATGGAACAGGAATTCTGCACTGGAATTAATTCTGCACTGGAGCCCTGCACTGGAATTAATTCTGCACTGGAGCCCTGCACTGGAGCCCTGCACTGGAATTAATTTTGCACTGGAGCCCTGCACTGCTGCACCAGCCTGTGACCAGGAATGAGCCTGATTACTGAGCTGGGAAGAAAGCAGAGGTGAAGGAACCTCTGCCTTCAGCAGGCAGCAAAAGCTCGGATATCCACAGGGAAGGTGCAGGATGAGCCTGGTTACAAAGCCCAAACTGAGGCTGCAGTTTGGTCCAGCTCCCAGAGCTGCCACAGGCAGGGTTTTGATCTTTTTCAGCCAAGAAAAGGCAGTTATGCCCAGGGATGCAGGGTTTTGATCTTTTTCAGCCAAGAAAAGGCAGTTATCCCCAGGGATGCAGGGTTTTGATCTTTTTCAGCCAAGCAAAGGCAGTTATCCCCAGGGATGCAGTGCCAGGGGACACGTCTTGCTCCAGGGAGCAGAGTCCACCCGAGACACTGAGGAAGCTCCCGTGACCAAAGGCTGCTCCCACAACAGGAACTCTGCTCCTGCTCCCCTGCCTCCACCCAAAGCTGGCCAAGCATTCCTGGTTTCTCAGGAGGAGAGCTCCTCTGGCAGCACAAGCTTCTCACACTGGGGGAACAGGTCCAAAACATCATTTGGCAAGTGGCAGAAGCCAAGACTCTCAGCAAATCTCAGGTGGCACCATCCAGAAGGGCAGAGCGTGCCCCTGTCCCTCACATCCCCCCTGCCTTGCACAGTCCTGTTCTGGGCTCACACAATATCCCACATTGGAAAGGACCCACGATGATCATCCAGTCCAGCTCCTGGCACTGCACAGACACCCCAAAATCCCACCCTGAGAGCACTGTCCAAACACTCCTGGAGCTGTGGCNGCACAGTCCTGTTCTGGGCTCACACAATATCCCACATTGGAAAGGACCCACGATGATCATCCAGTCCAGCTCCTGGCACTGCACAGACACCCCAAAATCCCACCCTGAGAGCACTGTCCAAACACTCCTGGAGCTGTGGCAGCCTTGGGAATGTGACCATTTCCTGGGGAGCCTGGGCAGTGCCCCAGCACACTCTGGGGGAAGAATCAGAGCCAGCTTAGCCTTTACTGAATCCACAGGGATGTGAAGAGCCCCAGCAGTGCCATCCCAGAGCAATCCCACACCCTGAGCAGTGTCAGAGCCCCAGCAGTGCCATCCCAGAGCAATCCCACACCCTGAGCAGTGCCAGAGCCCCAGCAGTGCCATCCCAGAGCAATCCCACACCCTGAGCAGTGCCAGAGCCCCAGCAGTGCCATCCCAGAGCCCCAGCAGTGCCATCCCAGAGCTGGAAGTGTAAACAAACGTGATCCCTGCTAATCCCCAGCACAGGCTCCCTAAGCCCCCAGCTGATCCAGCAGCAGATCAGCCAGGCCAGGGCAGCCCTCAGCCCCCCCAGGCTCAGCCCCAGCCTACCTGCACATGAGGAGGGGCACTGAGGACATAGATGACAGCATTGGCCATATCTTCAGCCTTGAGACACTGCAACGACAGCAAAGGGGCTCTCGGTCAAAGGGCACCCACAAAGCTCCCCACGAGATCCCTCCTCTCCTGCCCGTCCTTGGTGAGGGCTGGCAGTGTCACTGGGGCATGTCCAGGAGGTGCAAGCAAGCAGGAAATACCCAATCCATCAAAAATGTAACAAAGGATGTGGCTGGTGCTGATAATTCTTCGGTTGCTGTGGATAATCTCGCTGCTGGCACAGGAATTCTGCCAGCTCAGGCAACGCCATCCTTGTCAGGAATTCCCACAGCAAATCCCCTGCCACCTGCAAGACAACACTTCTCCTTGTGCTGGCACCTCTGCTTGTCCCATCTTCTCTGCAATGAAGAAGTCACAGCTTTGCAAAATGGCAAAGCTGACTGACACTTATTTACAGAAGCATCAAAACAAAAGGAAAAGTGTAAGGAGCTGGAAAGGGAACCCAAATGAAAACCTAGACAGAGTGTAAATACCAGTGGAAAATTTGAGGTTTGAGGGCTGAGACTGGAGAGCACTGGGCACTCTCTGGAACCACTAGCCAGGAGAAAGACTGCTCAATTATAATCAGAGCCACTTCCCTCTGCTTCCACTGCTCCAAGTCCTACCCGAATGCTCTCATAGGTTGCAGCAGCTCTCTCGGGGTCGTTATCATGAAGTTTAAAAGCAAATCCTGTTTCCACCAGTCCTGGAGATATACACTGGAAAAAAGCAGAGCACATCCTAATAGGATTTGTAATTCCCCTTCAGTAAAAGAATTTTAAAAAATAATAATTCATTTTTCTGTTATTTTCCCTTCCCACCCATTTTTAAGGGACCAGTTGAAGTGAGCAGACCTTGCCTTACTGATTGTTGTGGCAGGTGCTTCTGGTGGGTATTTCCCTCCTCACAGCCCAGAGGGACAGAGAAGCAAAGAAAAACATGGAAAAGCTCTGACTGAGCACCAACAGCCCAGCTGAGTGCCTCCCTCTGTTGATGTGACCCCTCCAACAAGCAACTGCCCACTTGGTGCACCCCAAAAATCACCTTCTGTGCCCCAACCAGCCTGGGACAGGCACTACAGGACTTCCTGACCATTCCCAATGTGCTCAGCACCATTTTTGCATCCCCTTGGCTGCTCCCCAAAGGGCAGAGCTGTGCCCCGTGGCTGGCAGCAGGGCAGAGGGGGCAGGTGTTGGAGCCCTGGATGCTGAGAATTTTAAACTTTCTGTGCTTAAAGGTACAGGCCCACAAGAGAACACTGCAATTGAGCTGAGGCTGTGGAACAGGCTTCCAAAATTGATTAACAGCACTGGGATTACGGGTGTGTAGTTGGTTAGAAGTGTGTAATATCACAGGGTGGAAAACCTAGAGTTTGGGGTTTTAGAATATAGAAATAAATATGAAGCAAGTTGGAGGTTTTAGGGTGGAGACAGGTTGTTCTTCTTTAGCTTCTTCTTCCTTCTTCTCCACGGGTTTGGGTGATGTTTTGTAACTGGACAGAAAAGTCCGCATTGCAGGCTTCGAGGGGTCAGCTATTGGGTTAAAAGGGAAAATAATCTAGGTGTCCTTTCTTAATTGGGTGGTTTAAAGACCTTTTAACAGGAGATAGTTAACCATTTTGTGCCTTGCTAATGAAAGGCTGCAGAACTGATGGCTGTGAGGCTGTTTCGCTGATAAGAAACAACAAACACCCGAGTCCGAACATGAACTACTGTCTCGAGTGCCTTCAATCCTGACCCAGAGAAAGCCAGAGGCAGGGAGCCTGGCAGGGAGCCTGGCAGGGAGCCCTGGAGCCCTGGCAGGGAGCCTGGCACTCACCGTGGCTCGGATGTGGGTCCTGGCCTCGCGCAGCTCCTGCCGCAGCCCCTCGGTCAGCGCCGTCACCGCGTACTTGGTGGCACTGTAGAAATGCACCACGGACTGGGGCACCACGCTGTGCCCGTTCATGCTGGGGACAGAGCACAGGGGACGCTGCTGCCAGCTGGGAGGGACCCTGGGGCACTCACAGCACCACTGTGAGCCCAGCAGGGGCTGGCACGGGGCTGCAGCAGGGCACAGACACCACGGCAGGCTCCTCTGACACAGCCAAACCTCCCTGAGCAGCTCCAGAAACCCACTGGCAGCCCTGCCCCATCAGCAGGGCTTGCTATCACCCAGGGGGCATCCCCTTTCCTCCCTGGTTTGGGGGATCCCCTTCTCTCCCTGGTTTGGGGGATCCCCTTCTCTCCCTGGTTTGGTGTTCCTCACTTTAGACCAGCAAAGATTAAGTTTGAAGTATCAACCACCACAACCCTACAAAACCCCACCAGCACCACAGCAAGCTTAAAACTCCAGTGCTGAAAGCCCTCCTGTAAGGCAGGGAGGAGGAGGAAGCCCCCATGGCTGACCCCAGCCGGTGCTTCAATCCTCTCTGTGCTGCAGGGAAGAGCAGGGAGGCCCCGAGGCTGATCCCACACCCCCTTTGCTCACCTGTTAATGTTAATTATGTGCCCATCGTCGATGTTTCTCTCCTTCATGGACTGATAGGCCTCCCGGGTGCAGATGCTCACAGCCATCACATTGACCTGAGCAGGGAGAAAAGAAGAAGAAATGAAGGCCAGCAGCCCTGCCTGGCACCCCCTGATTTGTCCCTCGTGTGCCCAAAATCTGGGATATCAGCTCCAGTCCCTCATCAGTTTTCATTCCCAGGAAACCCCAAAGAGGGAATTGCTCATCCTCACACCCCACACCTGAGCTGGGGGCTGCAGCCACAGGGGCAGGGGGTGCACAGACACCCCGAGGGAGCAGAAATAAATGGACTTGGTTGTTTTGGGGGCAGGTGTGAGGGTAAAGCCAGTGAAGGGAGAGCAAACCCCCTCCCCACAGCAGCACTGCAGGCAGGAGCCAGAGGTTCTGCCAGCACGCAGCACTCCGGGGTTTGGGCAGCTGGCAGGGCACTAACAGCAGGTAATTAGGTCAGCTCGTTAACGAGGAAATCCCCAGATCCTGTCTGTCAGAGCGCCAGCAGCTCTCAGGAGGCACCAGAAGAGCTCCCAGGCACAGGAAGCAAAGCTCACTTTGTGCCACAGGGAACACCAGAGTGGGCAACTCACCCTGGGGTGTGGAAGCCACCGACCTGTCCCTGCCTGCTGACACCTGCCCCAGCCCTGACTGGCAATTCACCCAGTCCTTCAGGATCCAGAGCATTCCAGGCTCTTGCTCTTTGGGGCAGCACTTGCCAGCGTGCCCTGGCTTGGTTAAACTCGGTCCTATCACCTCCACAAGCACTAATGCACGGCTGCCTCCAGCCTGTCCTGACCACAAACACGGAGCCAAAGCTGCTGGGAAGATAAAGATAAGGAAATTCTCCCAGCTGGAACACAAAGGGCCTAGAGGTACTGCAGCACTGAGGAGCAGCAATCTCAGCAGCAGTGCTAATTGCTCAGGGGGCTGAGATTTGGAAGGGGTTTTGCTGAAGGCCTCCAGAAAGGATGTGACCATCCCCTGGCAGGTCCTATCCTACACCTTGTCACTTTGCCAGCCAAATGAGCAGCCCAGAAGGGTCTGGACACACTGCAGTCTCCAGGAAGAAGTGATTTTTCTGATGAATCAGAAGGCAGGTGGAGCAGCAGGAAGGAGACCACGTGGACAGCGAGGGATGGAGATGGGAGAGGGCTGGGGATCAGAGCTGGGAAAATAAAGAACAAGAACGGGGCAGAAGAACTGGGACTCACTGGAACAAAAGGACAGGCAGGAGAGGGACACGGGTTTGGAAAGGGAGGGAGCTGAGAGATGCAATTACTGAGCAGCACAAAGAGGAGCGGGGTCAGATCTTTGTCACTGCTTTTGTGAGGTCGTTATTCCCCATTCACTGCCAGAGGCCATCCCTGAGGGGTTTGTCTTGGCCAGAGATAAACAGGGCTTTAATCTGATGCTGGGAGTACCCAGGCAACACAAGTGGAGCCATCACCCCCACCCAAGTGCACTTTGGTCAGGCAGAGTCACTGCTGGGCACCTCAGCATCACACCTGGAGCTGCAGAGATAAATCTTTAACCTGGGAATTCACCTGGGCTGTGCCAGGAAGAAAATGAGCAGAGAAGGCAGCACAAGGGCCCCTCAGCACGGGAGTGAAGCCCAGAGCAGGCAGGGCAGGATTTGGGATTCCACAGCAGGGGGGTCAGGGAGTCACCCAGGGCTTTGGGATATGGATCTGGGTAGGTGCTGGTGTAAAACCCTTCATGACAAACAAATCCCTGCCTCCCCCGCTGCCCCAGCCCACCTGGCAGCTCCTTTTTGGAGCAGCCACTCCCAGTTCCCTCTCCCAAGGCCACTAGAGGGTAACATCAGCCCAAAGCCTGTGACTCACGGAGCAGCCATCCCGGCTGCGGGCAAAGTTACAACATTTTGACAGCTCCTGGCAAAGCAAGATCCCAATCGACAGCCACATGGGAAAGTCCAGAGTTTTATCCTGTGATAAAACCCCACGGTACAACAAAACAACTGGCTGGGAGGCAGCTGAGCTGGGATGGCCTTTTCCCACCAGCACAGACTGGGTTTTGGGGTGAAATCCCATTTCAAAACGTGGAACAGGCACTGAGGAACCTAAAAACACCAGGGAAATGAGCAAGTCTGTGTGACCCCGAGGCTGTTGTTACAAATACCCACACCAGACATTCCTATTTTAGGGAGAAAAGGCCCAAAGGTGCCTTGGCAAGGCTGGCCAGCACACCTGGGCCCTGCTCAGTGCCCAGGCAGCAGCTCTGTGGCAGCAACCACGGTGCCACATTTCCCAGCAATTAACGAGCTCCAACTGCCAGATTAGAGAACACAAAAGATCCTGTTCCTAGAAGTGCTCAGCGTTTCCCTTTCCCAGAATCAGCCTTTTCCAAGGCATCCAAAGGAGTGCCCCAGCTCCAGAGCACATATGGAAGCACAGCTTACAGCAAACATATCCCTGCACAGATGGTTTAGAAAAGCAAGAAGAACAGAGCCTGGCTTGTCAGTGAATAATGCCAAGAACCAAACTCATTCTAGGGGAGTGAGAGGCTGTGTGCTGCAGCCCTCTGTGCCCTGAGCAGGGAAAATGGGAAGTTCAGCTTGAATTCCTGGCTGGAAAGGTCAGTGGGTGAGATGTGAAGGAGCTGCTGCAGCCCCAGAGGCTCAGTGTGAGCACAGCAGCCAGCCCCAGCTCCTCCTGCACATCAGGACTTTGCTCCAGCCTCAGCAAGCAGTGAGAAAATGGGGGAAGCTGGGAACTAAGGGAGGATGGGCTCAGAACCTGCCCGAGGTGAGGCCTTCCCTCCTGCACCCACAGCAGATCTGCTGGCTGGCAAGGCAGGGCTCTGTGCTGCTGTGAAGCAGCACATCCCTAATTCCAAACATCCTGCAGCCTGGGGACAAGCAGCTCCCACCCTGGGAATAAATGCCAGACAATAAAGAACCAGAACATTAAGGGAAGGAGAGGAATAAGTAAATTATGACATGGTTTTGACTGTTAGAGGTACAGCAAGAAGGAGGATACTGAGAGGGGAATCTGGAAGGACACAGAGCCTCAAAGCTCATAAAAAATGCATGGAAGCAAAAATCAATTTACCAAAAAGGAAAAAAAAAAAAAGCCTTTAATTTAAGGCCCTAATGCCTCCTAAATCGATGGGTTGATGGCTGTTTGGAAACTTTCCTCATCCTGCAGCCCAGAGGTGCCCTGGAACTCTCCAACAGCATCTCCCAGCACTCCAGGGAAGCTTGGGAAGAAGCCTCCCTGCTGCCACACAGCTCTGCAAAGCCCAGTGGCCCGTGGAAGATGCTGGCAGCCCTCCCTGTGAGGGAAAGAGGCCTGGCCAGGGCTGCTCTGGGGCTGGGGTGCCCTGGCAGGGGGGGCTGGCCCTGCAGAGCCCCCCCAGCCCTGCCACGGCGCCTGGAGACGGGGACACTGCCAGGGACACTGCCAGGGGACACTGCCAGGGGACACTGCCAGGGGACACTGCCATGCAGCCACAAAGCAGGGGCACAGAACAAAAGGGAAAACTGCAGTGAGCTGTTCCCACCCCTCAGCAGCAGCATGGGAAGCAAAGCCCAGCCTTGTCAGGCTGCCCAGGCCGGGTGGGTGAAGCTTTGGGCTCTGGAGCATCCCAGGGCTTTGCCTTTATGCTGGAGGGTTGTTCAATTACCACAGAAATCAGGAGCCAAGCCAGCAGCTGCTGGAGGGTGGTGAGAGGGAAATATCTGCCAGCACAGGCAGAAAGCTGGGGTGTCTCAGGCTGCTACAACAGCATTTCTGCCAAGCAGCGAGAGTGGAGACAGCCATACAGCTCATCCCTGGGAATAAAACATTCCCCCAGCCTGGTTTCCTAACACTGCCCTTGTGGGGTCACCACCCTGCCTCTCCTCCCCAGCCATCCCACCCCAAAGCAGCCCCCACAAGCAGGGGGACCCCACAGGCCCCCAGACTTTGATCCACTGTGAACACCAACACTGGGGTGAGTGCCTCACACAGGACAATCCACTCCAAAATCTTTCTCCCTAAAAATGGTGAAAGTGAGATAAGGGGAGCACTTCCAGCTGAGCAGCCAGGGAAGGGAATATGGACTGGGGAAGCTGGGAAAAGCCACAGGTCCCCCCAGGCCTGCCCACCTGACAAAAACAAAGGAGCACGAGGGACATGCAGCATCCCTGAGGGATCCACACACGACACAGTGCCAGGGAGCAGGACAGGGATTTCCAAGGGCCTGGTGACCCCCAGGGCTGGGCAGGGCCCTGCTGAACAGCAGCTCAGCCTCAGCTACACTTCACTTCATTTTCTTCAAAGCCTCCATGGCAACAGGGGCTGGGGGATGTGGCTGTGCAGTGACCCGGGCTGGGCAGCCCACAAAAGCCTGCCTGGGCACACAAAGCTGGGCTGAGGCTGCTTGGCTGCAGCCACAGCAGCCAGCAGCCCGGCCAAAATCCTAACAAGAACTTAATTAGGCAGGATATGGCAGCTCCTGGCCTGGCAGCAGGAGTCTGAAGGCTCAGTGTGCTTCTCTGCTCTGCTTCACCCAGCCCCAGAGCACAGGACAGCCAGGGCCCAGCTGACTGCACTGCTGCACACAGGGGCCCTGAGCCTGCAGCTTCAAACTGCTTTTCAGACATTCCTTCCCTTCACCAGGACAAGCTCTCAGAGCTGCTGGAGGAGCCACAAGGGTTGCTCATAGCCATGAGTTCCACTCCTGCTCCTGTGAGGAAAACCTTTCCATGCACAAGAGAAGGTGGCACAGGAGGGGAAATCACTCCATGAAGAGCTCCTGGCTCAGCACCTCCCTGGCCAGAGACATTGCAAGGACACCCAAACCATCCTGAGGTCCCACAGCTGTGGCTGCCACTGCTACATACAGAAAAGGGCACCCACATAATGACAAAAAAATGGTGAAATCACAGGATTTCAGCATGATGTCCAGCAGCACCTCAGGAGAGGAGAAGCCCAGGGAGAAGTTGTAAATGGGATGGGCCAGGTGCACAACTCCCATTTCAGCACATGAAATACTCTCATTCACATCCAGCCCTAACCAGATTATGGGCAGAAAATTAAGCTATAAAGACAAAAAGCATTACAGCTTTTTAAGCCAAAAAGAATCTGCCCACTTCTACAAACCACTGCCACAACTAACAGGATTAGCTGCAAAACCCAGGGCCTGGCACTCCATTTCCTGCTTTATTGGAGGAAAAAAAAAAAAAAAAAAAGAATAAAAAGGGAGGGGTTTTTTTTCACCCTTCAGAAAGCCAGTGAGCTAAAGGAAAAATGCTGCTGTGACTCCATCCTCCAAGGTGAGGGCTCAGCAGGGCAGGATGCCCTTCCACTCCCCAGGCAGCACAACTGGGCTTTGTCAGAGCAGGCTGGGGAGCAGATCCTCAGCTCTGGAATGAGTAGATGGTGGCCAGAAGAGACAGAAAAGTGGCCCAGGAATACTCACATCTATCATGGTCCTCCAGCCCTCTGTCTTCCCCGAGAGCAGGGGCTCGGGCCGGGCCAGCCCCGCGTTGTTGATGCAGACATCCACACCCTGGTGAAGGGTCCTGATGGCCGAGAACATGGACAGGATCTCCTCCTCGTTGGACAGGTCACACTTGTAGGGGATCAGCGTGCCTGGGTAGCCAGCACTCTGGCACTCAGCTGCCAGCTTCTAGGGGAGACAGAGGCAGGAGGGAAACAGCCATCAGGAAGGGGGAAAACAGCCAGCAGGAAGGGGGGAAAANAGGGGAAAAACAGCCAGAAGGAAGTGGAAAAAACAGCCATCAGGAAGGGGAAAAACAGCCAGGAGGAAGGGGAAAAAAACAGCCAGCAGGAAGGATGGAAACAGCCAGGAGGAAGGGGAAAAAACAGCCAGCAGGAAGGATGGAAACAGCCAGGAGGAAGGGGAAAAAATAGCCAGCAGGAAGGGGAAAAACAGCCAGAAGGAAGTGGAAAAAACAGCCATCAGGAAGGGGAAAAACAGCCAGGAGGAAGGGGAAAAAAACAGCCAGCAGGAAGGATGGAAACAGCCAGGAGGAAGGGGAAAAAACAGCCAGCAGGAAGGATGGAAACAGCCAGGAGGAAGGGGAAAAAACAGCCAGCAGGAAGGGGAAAAACAGCCAGCAGGAAGGGGGAAAAACAGCCAGCAGGAAGGGGGAAAAACAGCCAGCAGGAAGGATGGAAAGAGGCAGCAGGAAGGATGGAAAGAGCCATCAGCCCCCTCTCCCCACAGAGCAGCTTATCCAGCCACTTCCTGAAAAACACACCTCAGGGCTAACACAGCCTGAAAAGCAGGCACTGGGGAAGAATCACTGTGATGCTAATTAAGAAAAAGGAGATATCAATATCCAGGAGAAGCTGAGAGCTTCAGCCTTTCATTTGTTGGGCTGAGGGCACCCTCAGAGCTCGTCCATCACCCTGGGCAGTCCGGCTCAAGATGAGCAGCGCTGGCAAAACACAAATCAATCCTGCCCTGGCACCAGGCTGCAAGTCTGCCACACTGGCAGAGGACGTGCCTGGCAATTCCTCGTTAGCCATGCCCAAGGATGGCTCCAAATATCCCAACCTTTTGTCAGGCTGGGTGATACAAAGCCAAGGAAAGGCCAGGAGCTGCTGCCGGCCGCCACCACGCCTCCGAGGATGCCCTTCACCCCTGACACTAATGAGAAGCAGCATCTAAACCCTGATGTGTCACAGCAGTGACAGTGACAGTGACAGCTCCCAGTGCCAGGCAGGAGCCACATGATGTCTGGCTCCTGAGGGGAGATGGACTCTGGCTACAAACGTCCACCAACTCACCCACGGGAGCGCGGCCGCCGCGGCGTCACCCCCAGTGACATTTCAGCGGGTGCAGCGAAGCCCTGCTCCTGCCACGGGCAGCTTTCCCACCCCTCCCAGCTCCTCCCTGCATTCCAGGCACTGCAATTCCCAGCCTTTCATAAAAGGAGGAGCGAGGCCCAGCACAGGAATCTCCTGGAAGTGATTGCACACGGAGGCAGCTCTGAGCTCCTGCCCTGCAGAGGGACAAACCCCACCCCCTCCCTGCACCCCAAACACGTTCATTTGAAGCATTCTGGGGCAAGTTTGGTAAATGAAGCATCCTGGGGCTCTTTGGTAAATGATTTTCAGCGTTTCCCAGTAGCTGAGCCCACCACAGGGCTGGACGAGGCCCTGAGCAGGGAGCTGCAGCTTTGCTGCTTCACCTTCCCCAGACCCCAGCAGCTTTCATGGACCACAAGCCAGAACCAGCCCAGAGCAGAGCTGTGGAGCAGGAGCTGCTCTCCTGCCTGGTTCCCAGCTCAGGGAAGGCCCTGCAGAACACAAGAATGATGATTATTGCTCTCACAGCACCAGGCGAGGAGGGGACGTGCCGAGTTGAGTCGGGGATCGATCCATGCCAGCAGCATCCCCAGGGAGCCCTGCTGGGCTGGCTGACAGCAGCTCTGCCTGAACAAAGGGGCTCCTGGGACTGAATCCCACCTCTCTGTGCCCTCCTGGGGCTGCCTGCACTTTGCCATGCAGGAAACCCTGCTGATGATGTGCTGATAGGAGTGAGGAAATATATTCCTTTTCACAGTCACACACTTGAAAAAACAGTCGAGGAGGGGGAATCTGCAAGAGCAGAATTTAGGAAATTCACAGCAGTAGGAAGGGCTGCTGGAAGGTTCTAAACTGCTCCAGGGATGGGGCCTTGTTCCTGCAAAGATACAGGAGGGAAAAAGGGGCAAAAGGACCACAAACTGGAAGTCCTGATTCACAGGAGTGTGAATCAAGCAACGCCAGAGATGCCCAAAAATGAGAAACACAAGCACAAGGGGTTGGGAGGAATCTCCCAGAGCAGGACCCGTGCCAGGAGAGCTGGCAGGAGGGAAGAGGGGCCCATCAACATGGACAGGAAAGGACAGACGAGCTCACTGACAGCCCAGAGGGACACAGGGCCATGTTTCACAGCTCTGTTTTCATGTCCAGCTGCCACTTCCACCTTTCCCTGCCCAGTGCAGCCTCCCAGTGAAGACACAGATGAAGGCGCAGAGGAAACAAGGGGTGTGATCTGCTCTGGGATGAAGGAGCAGAGAAAACAAGGGGTGTGATCTGCTCTGGGATGAAGGAGCAGAGAAAACAAGGGGTGTGATCTGCTCTGGGATGAAGGAGCAGAGGAAACAAGGGGTGTGATCTGCTCTGGGATGAGCCTGCTGGAGCAGGGAGGTTGTACCAGATGCCCCAGGCTGTATCAGGTCCCTCCAAGCTGGCCATTCTGGCTGGAGCTCTGGGCAGCACTGCCTCTGGGGCTGGAGCCCATCCTCTGCTCCCAGCCAGCCTCCAGCCACACCAGCAGAAAGGAGTTTCACCCTGGGAGAAAAGCTTCTCTGACACAACTGACCAGGGAAATCAAATCTCTCTCAAAACCTTTCCTTCCCTGCCTGGTGTCTCGCTGCCTCCAACACAGATCCTTTCATCTCTCAGGCTGCACTTGTGCTAACAAATTCTCTTTGAAAACCAAGTGCTGAGCACTGCTGACATCCAGGCAGGGCTGAACGTGCTTCAACCATCTACAGATAAAGAGTCATCACAGGCTCTTCAAAGAAACATCAACTGCAGGCAAGTTTGCAGGAGACTTTTGAAAAGCAGCTCTGAGCTACGGAGCTCGCGGAGGTTTTTTTTTCAGAGCATCCATTAAGTCACTCAAGTGATGCTCATTCCACTTGGAGCACACCACATGCACAAGGAGGAAAGAAAAAAAGAGAAAAAAAGCTGGTTTTCCAGGTTTCATGAACAATTTGAGAGTGACCAGGTAATGCAACAGCAGAACAGACGAGGCCAGTGCAAGTCCAGCAGCTGGAGATGGAAATCTGAAATAAGAATTGCTTGGGTGGGAAGGGACCTTAAAGATCATTCAGTTCCCACCCAACCTTCCACTCTCCCAGGTTGCTCCAAGCCCTGTTCAGCCTGGCCTGGGACACTCCCAGCATCTCTGTACCACACCATTATCCCTGGATGCCTGGAAATGGCCAGCCAGCTGCTACCCAGTCTGAAAGGATGCCTCACATTTGTGGCATGGGTGTGCTGTGTTCAGAAACCCTCCAGCTCTCCCCTGAAAGGGTTAATGCTCTTTGTGCATATGGGGCACAGTGCCCTGCATCCACATTCAGTCCTGGTAAAATGATTTTACAGAACTAATTGATAGAAAAATGTTAAGGGACTCTAAAGAGGAGGGAAAAAGGAGGAAAGAGTCAAGTAGGGCTTTATTTGGCAAACCCTCCCATTAACTTCAGACACATTTAGTTCAGAGAGATTAAAGCCATTGGGTGATTTTTAATCTAACCTGCCATTCATCACAGGAACTTGTGTCCTACTGACTGAGCTCGTGCTTGAACACAGAACTGCACCAAGAAACCAACTGGAAAAGCACCAAAATCACCCCAATTACTTTTGCTATCTAGAGGAAATGAAGGAGAAAAATTGTAACAAACAGCACCATAGCTGAGAGAGAAAACTGGGGGCTTACAAACCCTTTCATTCCACTGATTGGCAGTCTGAAGCTGCTTTTAATTAAGATTTAATAACAGTACAACAGCATAATGGAGAGGTACGGTGAATAAAGCACCAGGGTGAGGTTTATTTATTCATTTCCACAGTGCTGTGTGACCATGAGCAAGATTCAGAGCTGAGTCCCCCCTGTCAGAGGGAGAGAATCACACTCAGAGCTCTGGGTACCTTTTGGCCCACATGACCCAAGGACAAATATCACTCCATGATTCTCCCCAGGCACTGGAGCCAGGCTCCTGCTGAGCCACCAGCACACCTCCCCAGAGCTGGGAGCTGTCCTCCCAGCCACTCCAGAGCCTTCTCTGCTCCCTGCACCTTCCCAGCAGTTAAACATCCCCAGATATGTTTTTCTTAGCTCACTCGATGTTCAGTTTCCATTGTCACACATCAGCCAAAGGCCCTGGAGGTCCCTGCCACCTTCAGGCACTCACACAGTCCCTCCTCACTCACGTCAAGGCACTTTTAGTCTCACTCCTTGCTCCAGGCTGGCGTGGGGGAGGAGGAGGCACTGCTGTCACCGTGACAGCTCATTAGAGCAATATCCCTGCCTTCCTCTGAGCTCTGCCTGTCCTAAACCCAGCCCCACAGAGCCTGCCTTGAGCTCAGCCTGCCCAGGCCAGGCTGCCCTTCCCTCCTGCAGCAGCCCCAGCACTGCTTGGGCTGAAGCTGCTGCCTGGCTGCCCTTGGAGCTCCAGCAGCCCTGCAGAGAGCCAGCAGGGCCGAGGATGGAGGGTCAGACCGGGGTCATGCTGGGACTGGGAACACTGCTGGGACTGGGATTGGGATTGGGATCACTGCTGGGACTGGGATTGGGATCACTGCTGGGACTGGGATCACTGCTGGGACTGGGATTGGGATCACTGCTGGGACTGGGATTGGGATCACTGCTGGGACTGGGATTGGGATCACTGCTGGGATTGGGATCACTGCTGGGATTGGGATTGGGATCACTGCTGGGATTGGGATCGCTGCTGGGACTGGGATTGGGATCGCTGCTGGGACTGGGACCACTGCTGGGACTGGGATCACAGCTGGGACTGGGATCACTGCTGGGACTGGGATC
>VZRH01007267.1:139819-160293 GCA_013397555.1 Urocynchramus pylzowi | reverse complement strand
CACCGGCACCGCGCGGCCCTGAGGGGGCACCGCGCCCGCCGCCTTGGGGTCCCGCCCGGGAGCTGCCGCGGCCCGCCTGTGTCCCCGGCGTGTCCCCCGCGTGTCCCCCGTGTCCTCTGTGTCCCCGGCGATCTGCGGGCACCGGCACAAAAGGCTCTGCCGGGCCAGCGGGATGGATCGGACAGGGGTTCGGGGAGGGGAGCGCGCCCGCGACTCCGACCTGACTCCAAGTGGTGTTTTCACGCCGGGTCAGGAAGGAAATTAGGGATGGAATAGGAATAACAATGGAAGAGGAAGAGGGATGGAATAAGAAGAGGAACTGAATAGGAATGGAATAGAGTGGAATTAGAATAGAACAGAATTAAAACAATTGGAGTATAATAGAACAAAATTAGAATAGAATAGAATTAGAATAGAAAAGGAATGGAAGTAATGGCAGCTTCAGCTGCAGGAAGGACAGAATTCTTCCTGGCAGTGTGACTGGAACCTCAGCATTTATCACAGAAATTCAGAGGGCCTGACTCACCTGGGGCTGGCTCCCAGAGATTTTGAGAGGAAACAGGAAGGGAACAACACAAACTTCTCTGTGTCACTCCCCTTCCCAAAGCTCTGGCTTCTCTGGCACAGTCAGACCCTCGGATCTGCCCTGTTTCTCCAAACAGGAGGAATTTATCTAGTAGTTGTAGTTTCTTGCCAATAAAACTTGCTTTATTAAAGAGAAGCAAAGCATTTTATTCCTGCTGGAAGGGAAGATACAAAATTCCCTCCAAAAAAGCTTTATTTGCAGGGGCAGCAGCACATGATCCTCACTCTGGGTAGGATTTCCAGCTCCCATGTTACTTGGGCCCCACTGGGATCAGTAATTCTGTCTGAAGTCTTTGGGATTTGCTTGTGGAACCCTCTGGAGAATGACATACCCAGAGTTATTTTTATCTAAATGCTTTTTTATTTTCTTTATTTAAGCATTCTCCAGTGTGATTTGAATGAAGTACCCTAAAGTAAAGGCCCTCTCCAGTGCTCCCGTCCACAGGTCTGGACAAGATGCCAAAGCAGGTAAAAAGAAAAGCAGGAATTGTGTGTGCTAATTAAATGTTACTGCCAGGAGAGAATTCTTGGCTTATTTCCATGCAGTCAAGATTAGGTAACTACTAATGAATATTCACCCCTGCTTCATGAATTGACTGGACCTATTTACTGTGGGTTTGAGCTGTATTAGAGACACCAGGCAGTGATTTTTGTTGTGCCCTGGGCTCTAAGAGGGCAGGTGTTCATGCAGGCAGCAAGCACATCCTAAGGGTGTTTGTTCAGGAAGGTGAATGGACACGAGAGTTGGGATTTATTGTCAAATATTCTTTTACTTTTGGCTGAGCAATCATCATCTCAGCTGAAGTGATGCTGAAGGGCAGCAGAACCAAGCCCTTCCTCAGGCCTTGCAGGCTCACAGGGGGTTTAACTTGCCTGGTGGAACACAGGAACACGAGGAGAAAGGGGAATGGGCAGGAACTCCTCAGGTCCATGGAGTGTTTCCTAATTGTGGTGTCTGTTCTCTGACAGCAGCAAGCTGCTTAATGCTCATTCAGAGGAGAATAACAGAAATCACTTGGATAGCAGGGCTTTACTGCGTTGCTAAGCTTTTTTTTTTTCCCTTACTGTGTAAAATTCTGTATTACTGGAAATGAAGTACTTATGCTGTCTGCAAAAGATAAAAATGCTCCTAAATGAGTACACTATTGTAGCTTTTTTTATTTTTTTCTTTTTAGGAACGTGCTGAGTGGGGTTTGCAGTGCATTTCCCCTATATTAAAGAGCTCAGCTCACATAGTGGGAATACTGCTGACTAAATTTAGCATTTTCTGTATAAACAAGGTGATGCTGTCCATTGGTTAGCTTGTGGTACAGGTGATAGTTTGGAGAATTTTCTGTCAAAGAGAAGGAGATAACAAGAGGAATGTACAGAGTGGAGAAATCAAGACTGGTACCTTTTCCATTTTCTCTTCTAGCCTCTCTTTTCCCCAGAAATGGCAAACAGTTCCTGGAATCTCTCTTCTGGCTGGTTTTCCATTACATACAACAAGTGTGTCCTTCCAAATAATGCTGTCAAGGACATGGGAGCCCAGAGGCTGAGATTTGAATATTTTAAGTGATTCAAAGGGGACAAAACTTCAGCTAAGGCAGGGCAGCTCTTCCCCCAGCACCATTCCTGTGCCCTGGCTGTGATGTGTGCACTCTGCAGCTTTCACCCTGAAAATGAGGGTCTCTGCTAGGAAAGCTGCACTTGTTTTGGCCTGCAGGGGCTTCCAGCTGTACCTGCAGCCAGCCCTTCCTGCCTCCCTGAGCCCAGGGCACTGCTAGGGTTGAATGCATGACATGCAGAGGCTTAGAAATGAGCCAGTTGCAAGAGCATGGTGTGTGTGTGTGTGTGCAGAGCTGCAGTGTGAGCCCAAGGCCACGTTCTCTGAGTGCCTTTGCTCACAGCCAGAGCCCTTTTCTAACATCAGAGCAGGAGGAGGGCAGCTGGGAGGAGGAGTAGCTCTCACATCCTGAGGTCTGGCTCCTGCTGAGGCTGAAATTCGGTGCCATGGAAGCAGCAGAAGAGCTAGAGCAGGGGATGAGGTGAAAGTCCAGCTCTTTACCTTTCACTGGTGCTGATCTGACATCCCCTCCAGGAAAATGGCCAAAGGGAAGATTCTCTCATCCAGAATGACCTCAGTGAATCATTTGAAGAAGAAGTTAGAGCCTTCCTCGGTGATGAAGAGAAACTGCATCTTTTTGACGACCTCACGAAGGTGAATCCAGTGACAACCAGGACAGGTGAGCAGCCAGGGGGTGTCTGCTGAGGATCCCTTGCCCTGCTGGCCACTGATACGTGGCAGCCCCTGCTCTCACTGCATTAACACCATGGACACAGGAGTTATGGATATTACACCTACATCACTCTTGATCACCTCGTTCTCTGTTAAACCTGATAGCTAGCACACCTGAGACTCCTGTTACAAACAGGCACAGCAAGAGTCAAACACAATTTGCAAAAGATGCTGACAGAAGCTGTTGCTTTTCAGTTCTGAAATGTCTTCAAGCAAGATACAGAGTCAACCTGTTCTATACAAATGCTGGCTGCAGCCTGGTGGCTTTAAATCCTTTCCAGCCTTTCTCCTGCCTCTACTCACCTGAGCTCATGAGGGAGTACCACGTTGCACTTTGTCCTCAGGTAACCCTTGTGTTTGAGATCTCTGTCCTTCTGCAGAGCCCAGGTGTCAAACTGCTCCAAATTTATCTGAGCAAAATACTCCCACAGGATAAACCCCACTTCTAGTGAAATATTAGTTCTGTTAAAAGAGCAGTGCTGTTTTCAGGTGAATGTGAGATGACCCTTGCTATCCATTGCTGTTGAACTGTGTGGTTACTGTACTCTTAAATATGAATATTCTCTTTCACTGCCAGGATTTAAAACCTCACATCTTTGCAGTGGCTGAGCAAACCTACAGGAATGTCCAAAAGCAGATGGACCCTGTGAACCAGTCCATCATTGTGAGTGGAGAAAGTGGTGCTGGGAAGGTAAGGAAATGTTTTTCTATGACATTGCTCTCAAGTTTTGAGCTCTGCCAGTGATTTGTAGTGCAGAGTAGTGCAGTGAATGAGCAAAGATGAATTAAAAACCTCTCTGACACAGCACGTAGCCAATCTGCCCAGCACGATTCTCTTGAAATGTGTGTGAAGCATTAAGTGATTGCTGCAGTTAAACACACTCTGCTTAATATAGCAGCTCTTCAGGTGACATCTGTCATTTCTGGAGGGCTGGGTTTGAATCATTCAGCAGGAATTGCACCTGAGTTCATGCCTCAGCCTGGTCTGTCAGGGAGCTCTGTGAGTCTCAGCAAACCCTCTGTAAAGACTTAGAGCAGTGGATTCAGCTCCTGCCCTGGCCCTCCTGTGATGGTCCATCCCTGCTCAGGACCATGCTGAGGGGATTTTAAAGCCCAAGAACAAGATGCTTTGCTGAATGTTAATGACTCAAAATCCATTCACATTCCCTCAATCCCAAGGCAGTAGCTGTTAATTCTGGCTGAGCTTCCAGATGGTGACACCTGGATGGAAGTGCCATTCAGCAGAGCACTCCCACTGCAGCAGCACTGCAATGTGTGTCTGTGGCACAGAGTTTCCACTGAACCAGAGCTCTGAACCTGACACAGCTCTTCTCTTTAGCCTCCCCTCCACCTGCTCACTGTGTTTCCAGAAGGAACTGCTCCACTGACATAACTGATAACATGTTAAAGACAAAAAGCTACTGTCCCACCTCTCCCTTGCAGACCTGGACCTCTCGCTGCCTTATGAAGTTCTATGCCTCTGTTGCTGCCTCAGTTATCTGCCCAAAAGGCAATGAAACTGTGGAAAGGATAGAGAAGAGAGTGCTGGATTCCAACCCTGTCATGGAAGCATTTGGTAAATGTGGCTTTTTTAGGAACAAAGTAAAATAATGGCCACTGTGGAAATTTCCTTTGTTCCCACACGAGTCTAAGCTATCTCTTGGTCCTCTCCTTAAAAACAAACTCTTCAAATACTGGAGCTATTTACAGAGCAGCCTAAATACCTGTATGTGCTGCATGGCAGAGGGGGACCACTCTGATTGTCTGTGTCTGCCACTGGCAATTTCACAGGGAACGCCTGCACCCTGCGCAATAACAACAGCAGCAGGTTTGGGAAATACATCCAGCTCCAGCTAGACAGGTAAGAGTTACTGTGTAAAACCTTACCTCTTGTCTTGGTCCTTTAAATCTTTATTATCTTGTTCCTTTAAAGCTTATTTCTGAAATCTGCCATGGAATGTTTTATGTCTTTAGAGCATATTTTGGTTTGCTGGCAGCTTAAACTGTTATTATTTTCCTGTCTTTTTTTTTTTTTTTTTTTTTTTCCTGCAAGCTCTTATCCTGATCTCTAGGAGAGAACAATGGAAAAAGAGAGTTGTAGTTAAGAACTCTGAATAAAAAATGAACAAAACTGAAGGTGAACTGCAAAGCATTCACAGTCAGTTGGTCTCAGAACAACACAACTCCTCTTGGATTCTGTGAAGAGGTTTTGTTGAAATCTTTGCTCTTTTCCCCTCTCCAGATTCCATCATCTGACTGGTGCTTCCATTCAGACTTTCCTTCTGGAGAAAACAAGAGTTGCCTATCAGGCCCCCAATGAAAGAAACTTCCATATTTTTTATCAGGTTTGCCTTCAGTTAATTTTGCTGAGTATTTCTGACACACAGCAGGGATGGAATCACCAGATTTAGCACAGTTGCAGCTTTTAATAATTACCAGTTTCCCTGTCTCCCAGGCTTCCAAATTAAATCATCCTCCCAGTATGTTATTCTTCACTGTCTGGGAGCTGTAAACACCAAAGGCAGAATTCAATTTTTACCTTGTTTTCTGTCTCCAGATCACAAAAGGTGCTACTGCAGAGGAGAGGCTGGAGTGGAACCTTCCAGAAGGGGCTGAGTACCGCTGGCTGCCAAATTCTGAAAGAAACTTAGATGGTAAAGATTAGCTTCACTAACTAATTCATCAATCCATTGATAATGGCTGGAACTTTAAAGGGAGGCAGGCAAAAATACATCCTGTTCAATCCCCTGCTCAGCCAACAGCAGATGTTTTGCAGAGCCACCTGCATTAATGGGATTCTTTCTAAGTTTCACTTGGCATTATTAAGTCTTAAAGCTTCAAATCAGTCACCTGGCTCAAAACAGCTGGTTCTGGCCTGGCAAATTTGCATCTTTGTGGCTTTGTTTAGAAGCTGTCTTGTCTTTGCATGTGCTTCACCTGACAGAAAAAACCAGTGGGCTGGTTCTGCAGTTTGTGTGTGGGACTTACCCAAACAGCATGCAGCTTCCCTGCTCTCCAGTGACCACTCCAGCTGGACTGGATGTGCTGAGATGTTCTGCTTGCCCCTGTTTGTGTGCTTGGCTTTTTCAAGAGCACTGTTTGGCTTTTCAGAGGACTGCTTCGAGGTGACCAGAGGGGCAATGTTCCACCTGGGCATCGGCCGTGCCACGCAGAGCAATATTTTCAAGGTCAGCCACACAGCAGGGACAGCACGAGGCTGCTGAGGATGTTGGGAATGTGTTCCAGGGTGGGATTGCTGCTGGGATAAATCCCTGTCACTGTGCAGAGCTGCTGCTCCTCACTGGAGGGCCCTCAGCCCCACATCAGGCTGCACAGCTGAGGGTTAGATCTGAGCTAAAATTCTGCACCTCTGAATTTCAGTTTGCCTTCAGGAACTGCAGCATTAGGGAAACACACAGAAGTCTGGGATCTGTTTGCTGCCTTTTGTGCAGGAATGTGCAGGAGCTGGCCTGTTCCAGGCTAAAGGAAGGCTCAGGGGAGCCTGCCTTGGGGGAAGCTGTCCTGAAAAACTCCCTGATTGCATTCCAGGTGTTGTCAGGCCTTCTGCACCTTGGGAATGTTCAATTCTCTAATCCAGTGGATGAATCTCAGCCCTGTGAACTGGAAGACAAAACCAAAGGTGAGGCAACAAGCATGCCATGCTCCAGAGACTGGTTAGCTTTGTGCAGATGCCCAAGGGGAAGGATTAGAGAAAGGAAAGAATGGAGAGAATACTTTCCTTTATTTAGTTAGTTAATTTAGATTTACTTATTAAATTTATTTCATTATTAACATTTCTTAAAACTGATGAAATCTACCAAATTTTCACTTGAGTAATTTTAACTATTATTGCTTTCCATTATTAGTTCCTTTTAACTACTAATGTCTAATTACTTTATTAATAACTTAATTTTGAAAATTAATAAATTTGTTTAAACAGTATTGAATTTATTGCATTTTAAATTATTAAATTGAATTTGTTTAATTTAAATTGATTTACTTTCTTCATTTAATTCAGAAATAATTCCTTATTAAAGAAAAGAGTTTGAACAATAACTCTCCTGCTGATAGGAGACAATCAAGGCCGTGAGCAACCCAAAATTTAGATGTGTTTTTGTGAACAAACAAAATCCTAATGCTCCCCTGCCCTGAGAGATAATATCCTACCCTGACAGGTCAGGGCAACTGCAGCATTACCCAGTGATTTCAGGAGGATTATTGGCAGAACTGTGCCTCTTGTTTGTAATCTTACTCTGCCATCACAGGGCTGGCAGAAATCTGACCCAGAGGGAGAGCAGGGCTTTTCACATGAAAGCTTGGAAGTTTTCATGATAAAGACCAAAAGGCAGTGACAAGAAATCTGTTAAAGTGCAGCAGAAATAGAGGTTGTTCTGCATGTCTTTAGGAGGCTTGTGGATCTGGATTTCCTTCAGAGCTAAAACTGCCCTGAATAGTGAAGGTTCCTGCTACAATTTCACGTGCTCTGAACTCAAACTACTTAATATTCAAATAATTTTGACTCCAGCTCAGCTGAGAAAGATCTTAAATGCTTTGTTAGCAAATACTCATTCTTCTACACTTCCTTTCTATCCCCAAATCCCTGGTTTTTTCCTGGTCATGACTGTTTGATTTGTCTGTCTGGCTTTTGAGGTCTCTGCTCAAAAAGGTGAAAAAGTAACAAAGACACACCTAGAAAGAAAATCAACTTTAGTGTGGCAAACTTCAGCTTTTTCTGGTATTCCTTCATTTTAAAGAGAGAACTCAAAATTCTAGGGGCACTCTGCATCCAAATTAAGAGTCTTTAAGGTTTAAAGACTCTAATTTAAAAAGGTTTTGCAAAACTTACTCCCAAGTTTGGGTAGAAAGATCCAAAATCCACATTTAAGTTGGAGAGCTGATGGAAGTGGCATTTTCCTACACAATCTCTAGACCTTCCTTACCTTCAGAGGTATGAACACACCAGGTAACCTTGCACTGTTTGCTCTCCTGAACAAGAGTTTGTGAAGACCACGGGGGATCTGCTGCAGATTCCCATTGAGGAGCTCCTGGAATCTTTAAGGATTCGAACAATCACTGCTGGAAAACAGCAGCAAGTGTTCAAGAAGCCATGCTCCAGAGCTGAGTGTGAGACCAGGAGGGACTGCCTGGCCAAAGTCATCTATGCCAGGTAAGGATGGGCTAATCCAGGTGACTTTTGGGAGGGAATGGGGAGGCCAGAGGGATTTACTTGCTGCTGTTTCATGGCAGCACATCAGAAATTCCTCTTCCTTCCAAGTGACACTGATGGAAACAGCAGTAAAAGAAACAATTCTGATTATTGCAAGCAAGCAGCTTCCAGCTAATCCCATTGTTGCTGTCTTCAGGTTGTTTGAGTGGCTGGTTTTGGTCATAAATGAAAACATCAACACAGATCCCTCAGTGTGGACCAGCTTCATAGGTATGGCTATCCCACCCTGGTTTAACTCAGGGGCCAGCAGCCCTCCAAGCTGCTCCTAAACTAAAGCTCCTTGTCCTCCCACATTGCTTCCAGGTCTGTTGGATGTTTATGGGTTTGAAGCCTTCCCTGAAAACAACTTGGAGCAGCTCTGCATTAATTATGCCAATGAGAAACTGCAGCAGCACTTTGTAGCTCACTACCTGAAGGCACAGCAGGTAATAGCCCAAACTGAAGATCAAATCTTCAATATCTGATTTAAACCAGCATCTTTTTGTCACTTTAATTGCATTGCTGACCCCATGGTCAGATGGAACCTTCAGTCAGAAAGCAGTGGGAGGGAGCAGTGGCTTTGTAAGGAGGGGAGTGTGGGCCAGTTGGAATGACAGAGCTTTGTCTCTTGGGGACTGGAAATCTGTTCCCAGCTCTGTTGGATTTCTGCCTGCCAGACTGTTTGCTCTTCCTCAAAGAGCTGAACACTTGAGACTAAATTCTTGGGGTAAGTGCAGCCTGAATTGAGATTGTCTTGGAAGTTCCTGCTTACAGCCATGAAGCATAAAGTCCCCAAAGAGTGGAGCTTCTAGGCTGAGCTTGGTGTGAAGACAGAGCCCACCAGAGCCCTGTCACCCAGACCTGAGCATGTGGGACCTGTGGAGGCCTTCTGCCACAGGGGCACAGCTCCCTGAACCCAGCCATGCTGGTGCCTTTAAAACAAGCCCCAGTGTGCTCCAGCTTTTATCCTTGAGAAAGGAGGGACACAGATGCTGTTGTTTCACAGCAGAGAAGGGATTTTTGCACCATGCAGTCCCTCATTGGTCACACACTGCTAATTCCAGCTCTCATCTGAGTGCCCTGCAAGGTGCAGAGTCCCTGCCAGGGCTGCTGCTCTGCCCCTCCCCACTGCAGATGCATTACCAAAATGCTCTTTGTCATTAACTGGAATCAGGGAAATTATTTTCTTTATGGCAGCAGCGTGCTGGCACCTCCTGCCTCACAGCAGGGTTTTGCCAATTTATTCAGGAGTCAAGTATTTCTTTGACTGCCATTTGTGCTTTGCTATTGCCAGGCTGCTTTCCCTGCCTGCCCTGGTCAGCATGCCAGGGGTTAATGGTCAGGGAAGATGGAGAGCAAGTTCAGGCACACAATTGCTTTGCTTGAAACGGCTCCATGACCTCTGTTTATAGCACCCCTCCCACTCACTGCCTGCCCTCTTACCTCTGGATCTGGCTGTCCCCCAAACCACTTAAATGCCATTAGTGGCTGTGCTGAGCAAGCTTTTGGCAGGAGGCTTTTCAAATAACTGCCCAGAGCTTGTGCTTGTTAAACACTGCTGACAGTTTGTCCTGTAATTCAGCACAAATATTGTACCAATTATTCCAACCAGTATCTCCCTGCACTTCCTTTCAGATCAGGATTTGCTTTAAATGGAGCAAGTCTGTAAAGCCTGGCACACAAAGGTTGGGCTGGGGCTGTGTCCCAGTCCAAGGAAGGAGTTCTGCTTGTTCCTTGTCCTTCAGGGAAAATCTCAGCACAGCCAGGAGAGGCTTTGTGTGGCTGTGGCTTTTGTTGGCTCTAAAGCAGCCTTGCAGCACACTGATAAATCCATGGGGTTCCCAAATCCTCAGATAAATTGTTCCAGCAGGTTCTGACCCACACCCAAAAGCTACCTGGGGTAGAACATCCTCATGTGGGTTTTTCTTTTCTCAAGCCTGGTGTTGACCTGGAGCTGAGCTGGTATTAACTCCTCAAACAGGACCTGGATCAGCTGCCCAAGGCAGAGTTCTGAGCTCTGGTGCCCTCTGCTGCAGAATAACCCCTTCCCTCTTCCTTCAGGAAGAATATGCAGCTGAGGGCCTGCAGTGGTCATTCATAAACTACCAGGATAACCAGAACTGCCTTGATCTGATAGAGGGAAATCCTCTCAGCATTTTTTCCTTACTGAATGAGGTAAGTGTGATCCAAACCCTTCATTTTTTTGGGCCCAGGTTCCTGCCTTTGTCCCACACCACCAAAGAAAACACAAACAGTAAATCAGTAGAAAACCTGTCAGCTATAAAATTTCTGCAGGGCTTCAGCTTCAGAAAAATCATGCCATTGCCTCCTCCTGTTCTGAGCTGCCTTTTTCCCTCTGATCCTGGATGTTCTGATTCAAATATGAAGCCTCAATTACTTCTTTCCCTCCCTTCCTTCCCAATATTTCAGGCCTTGCATACTCAAAGCAGCTCCAAAGGTAAAATTGCTACAATTTGAATTTTAAATGTTGTAGCCTTTGGAGCCAGTTCTTTGGGACAAATAAGAGATGTGCAATTGTGTGTCCTTTGCAGGAGTGTCGTCTGAACAGAGCCTCCAACACTGACCTGTTCCAGACCAGGATTGAGAAAGCCTTGTCCAGTAATCAGTGTTTAAGTCGAGATAAGTTTAGTAAGAAGCCCAATTTTATCATTTCACATTATGCTGGCAAAGTCTGCTATCAGCTGGCAGCAATGGTGGAGAAAAATAAGGTAAGTGTTTGCAGAAAGAGCTGTTTAAAAAAATCTTAAAAGTATCTTACAGACCTAAAGTGATTTAAGTCAAAGAAATATATTCAGTGCTGGGTACTGGACATACCTTGCTGCAAATAAATCCTTCAGGCCATGTAAAACTGGGTGATGTCCTTGGTGTGATTCTCTGAACCACCACGAGCAGATGCTTTGTTACACCTTTGAGCTGGGGTTGAAGTGAACCATCACCAAATCAGGGCTTCTTCCATTCCTGGGGGATGCAGAATTGTTGATGGCATCAGGGCATTTTTATAACTACAAATACAGCACTTCATTCCCAAAAAAAAATCAGATAAATTTATGAGAAACAAGAGCATGGGCTTAACTACTGAAAGTACTCAAATTTTGGCCATCAGGGAATACCTGAAATGTGAAATAGTCTGCAGAGAGCAGGGTCCCTTCTCAGCTCTGACATCCCCAGCAATTATGGCAAGTGCTATTATTTATTTAGCAATAAAGCACCATCTCTTAATTCAAAGGAATATTTCTAATGCCTGCTGCAGTCTGTCCTTCAGGGATTAAACCACTCCTGAGAGTTGGAGCTCACTTAGGCTGTGTAACAAGAACAGTGATGGGAGCAGTTGGACATTTGACTGGATTTGCTGAATGTTCAGCCAAACATTGTTTTCTGTTCCTAAATCTGACTGTGAATGAATGCACATCATCAGATTTGAAACTGCAGCTGTGGTCACATCAAATTTGGCATCAGAAATACTGTTCTATCTCTGTATGTGGAATTCTTAGTTATTTTCAGAGGTGCAGGTGCCTGCCAGGTCCAGATACTGACAGGCCATGTCTGTTTGCAGGATGCTGTTCCACCAGAGCTAGTCCACGTTTTGCAGAACTCAAAGGACCCTTTGCTTCAAAAATTATTTCCTGTGACAGAAAAGAACCAAAATAACACCAAAACCCAGAACAGAGCAGCTGTTGTTACAGTGGTGTCCAAGTTCAAGGTACATCCTATTCAGGTTTCTGCTGTAATTTTGGCAACTTTCTGGCTTTGCTATCAATGATTTGATGAAGTGCACCCACAGAGTGGGTTTTTGCTCAAGCTGTCCTGTAGAAGTGCTCTAACACTGAGCCTGTGAAGCCATCCTTGCCAAGAGCAGCTTCATGGGGTGGATGGGAGATCCCTGAGGAGGAGGAGCCCTGATGAGCCCTGTGTTTGTTCCTGCAGAGCTCCCTGGAACATCTGATGGAGATTTTGAGCAGAACCACACCCCATTACATCCGCTGCATCAAGCCCAACGCTGACTGCAAGGCCATGACTTTCAGGAGAGAAGAGGTAACTCTTCCAAAGCCTTTCCCCAGGGCTTTGCACTGGGTTTCTTAGGATCTTGAGTCACTTGCAAAGCTCTTTGCACAGCACATTTTGGAACAGCTCTTTCTCCTTTGAGATAAACACCCTTCCAGAGTCACTGAGTGCTTGTCCAAAACGGCTCCTAAGCACAGCAGCTCTTGCAGCTGCACCTTGCTTGCTGCTGGGGTGATTTGGGGTGCTGCCCTCCCAGCCCTTCAAAGGGTGGAGGGGATCTGAGCAGCCCTGGGCACACAAATACCTCCAAAACAAAACTGTGCTCACTCCTGGAGTGCAGGAAGCTGAGAAGCTTTGGGAGCAGAGCAGCCAATGCTAAAGCTGTTACTAGAGAACCTCATCTGATGGGCAATCAGGCTTTAAACACCCATGGAATCTGCTGAGCATGGAAATACCAACACTGAGCCTGGAAATACCAACACTGGCTTTTCACACCCTGCTGGCTGTGGATGCCCAGCACAGGGCACACAAGGAGCAGCTTCCACAAAAGTCAGCTTTGCCTAAATCATCTCAATTTGTGCCTCAGGTTCTCAGCCAGCTCCAGGCCTGTGGAATAGTGGAAGCCATCTCCATCAGTGCAGCAGGTTTCCCAGTCAGGTAAGTCCAGCTTCTTCAGCATCATCCACTTCTATGGCAATTAGTTATTCTGAAGAGCTTACAAGCAGGAAACCCAAATATTTTGCACCATCAGCATATCCAAGCATAATTCCTGCCCTGGCTTTACTACTGTTACTGGGAAATCTGAATTTCTTCACAAGTTCTGTACTTTGTGGCCTGTTTGACCATTTAGGCATCAGTCTGTTTGCATCCCATGCACTGGATCCACAAAGCCATTCTGCAATTTTCCCCCTTCAGAGGATGAGTTATTTACCATTCAGCAAAAAGGATCAGTTATTCACAGTAATGGTTCTTGCCTGGAATTCACTGCACATTTTGTCTCTCAGGATCCCTTTCCAAAGTTTCACTGAGCGCTACGAACTACTGAGGAAATCCTGGGGCTCCAGCAAAAGAAGAGTGTGGGATAAAAGCAACTCTCATCCTGCTGAGAAAAAAGGTAAGTTTCTTCAGGTAATCCCTCTGCCATCAAGTGAAATTGTCACTGCACCCACTTGGTATCACACAGATCAGGTAATTACTGTGTTCACCACTATTCTCAAAATATTTCTTTAACCTATCACCAACCTGAGTTTCTAATTTGCTTAACACTTAAAATCTTACCCCTCACTGCTGGTTTTCTGTGTTCCTCCTGGGTGAACAATCACAGTTACAGTGGTGTCTGGGGTTCCCCTCACCCTATATAATTTGATTTAGAGCTGATTCTTTAGTAGACTTGAAAACCACTTAACTTTTTGCTTTATCTTCCTTCTCCTTCCTTTCTTTCCCCCCACCCTTGTTTCCTTGCTGAATCACTGACCTTCCAGCTTACCTGGACTCTGCTGCTTCTTCCACCTTTTGCAAACTTCTCTTTTTCTAAGCAAGAGTGAGGATGGACTTTAACAAACACAATCCAGCCCACAGGTAATGCCTTTGCTATGAACTCCTGAAAGGAGGAGCTCATCAGGTGGTTACATTTAATACTGAAGGTTCCTGCAGCCCCTTTCTGTGCCCCCAATTAATCCCCTCTTCACCCAGTGGGTCAGTTCAATAAGCAGCAGCTGTGGGAAGCAGGACCAGCCTGTTCAGATGAGTAAAATTGGTGGAAATCTGTTCACCATGTGGAAATGGGGTGAAGTAAGGAAGTGCAGGCTGGAAAATTACTTACACACTGGATCTTTCCCCCTCAGTTGCAAACCCATTAACTGCAAAGCCTCTTTGTGATGGGTTTTTAGTCCTTTTTATCTTGAGGGGGTAATAAGCTGCAAACAAAGCAAAACAATTGCCCAAACACAGGGATAAGCTTTTGGTTCCCTTATCAGCCCAGCCCCATGAACACCATCAGAGCCACCAGATGTCTTCCTGTAAGCCAGAATTGCTTCTATTTGTTTTCAGGACCTTAAAATGCTCTCATCTCCTTAGAAATATTTACAGCAGAAAAGCAAACAGTATCCAGGATGGAATGATGCAAAACCCATCCAGCCCTGTGCATGCAGGAACTCCTTCAACAATCTCTTGTTCCAGGTCTGAATTAATTCTATCTCTATTTCCAAAGAGATTCATCTGGCTGACCTGTTTGTAATGTAAAAAATTGTGCACTGTGTCCCAGAAATGGCTTTAATAACCTGTAATTGCTGCCATAAATTCCTGCTCAGTAAAGGACCCCTTAGCTGCTCCCAGTGCCCTGTGACAGCTGTACAATTGTGTAGAATTTGTTTCCCCTTCCTGCACTTTTCAGTACATCAAGGCTACAATTCCCTGTCTTTTGTTCTTTGCTCCCACAGCTTTGAATTTTGAGTATTTCATGTGATTTTCTTAGGACTGAGCTGCTCAATCCATTCTTAATGGCATTGCTGCTGCTTTCTCATGCTTCCATGTGGGATGCTTGGAATGGGAGAACACCTGAGCCCTCCCTGTTTCAGTCTAGATCTGCCCCAAATGACAATTGTACCTGTGGAGAACAGAGGTGATAACAGATGAGAAGGTAGCACCCAACCACAGCCCAGTTAAAACACCCCACACTGGTTTTCTGCTTCTGGCACCTGGTGGAATCTGTGCTGTCACATTTTAGCCTTAATCACTAAGATCAAGTGCTCTCAGCCATCTCCTCCTCCCCTCTTGCTGCAGGTGTTTCCCCTCTAACTGGCCAAGAAATCTCAGTGCAAAGACAATGCCCTGGCCCCAATTTCTAAATTTTGTGGTGCCTTCTCCTCAATGTTTCACTTCCAGGTGAGACTGCAGTGATGGGTGATGACAAAGCACCACGTGCTGCTGTTCTGGAGATCCTTCAGGATGCTGTGAGGGGACAGAGCCCTGCTCAGGCAGCAGGGAATGGAGCAGGAATCCCCTCAGTCTACTGTGGCAAAACCAAAGTGTTCCTGGCCAATTCCCTGGTAAGTGCTGTTCCTTGGCTGATGCCTCTGGGGTGCTCCTGCCTCAAGGCCATTCTGGCACAGACAGAGGCAAAACTCCTGCCAAGCCAGTGTGACCAGAATTGGGCATTTTCCATCCCATTATTAAACTCAGTCAAGCACCCATCAGAATCCAGCCCTGCAAAGCACTTTGTGTAATGGCCTCTGTGTTGGACAAGGAGCTGCACTTGTGTCAGAATTCCAGTAAAGATGACAGCTTTCCTTAGCTCCACATGACAGATCTGGCTGCTCCAGCAGGCCTTGGGAAAGAGAGGAAGCAGTCAAAGGCACTTTTGCCAAGCTTGCAGGATGCAGCCCTAGAAGCAGCCCCTTCAGTGGAGCTGGGTATGAACCTGCTGCTGCTGGGACTCTGGGAGGCTCCACTTTCCTCCCCAAGACCTTCCCTTTTCATTTCCATGTTACCTGAAAAGCACTCATGAAGTGAGGACACTTCCCAAACCTAATCCAGCAGTCACAGGACACTGGAATGAGGCTGTGGTCCCCTGGCAAACACCAAGAGGCTGCAAAAGAGGGAAGAGTTGTGAGCACAATTCCATCCCTGACTCCAGGCTCCTGTTCCCCACTGCAGCTGGAGCTCCTGGAAGCCAGGAGAGCAGAGGTGTTAAATGAGAAGGCATTTTGCATCCAGTGCTGCTGGAGAAGATTTAAAGAGAAGAAAACAGCAAAGGAGAAACGCTCTGCAACTCTCATCCAAGCAGGTGACTTGTGGGGTGGGGCTGAAATAACAGAGCAAGGGACATTTCCAGTCACTCTGGGGGATGACAGTGGCACGAGTGGCTAAGTGCCACCTCTCCCAGTGTGTGCCAGAGCTGCTGAGCTTCTCTGCACTCAGGTTTGTCTCGTTCAATCCTCAGCTGTTCGTTCCTGGCTGGCCAAGGGTCGCTTCCGGAGGCTGCGCAGGGCTGCCCGTGTCATCCAGCGGGGCTGGAGGAGGTGCCAGGTGAGTATGGGGGACAGGGCAGCACTGAAAAGGAGCCTGAGGCTCCTCAGGGCCTGAGGAAGAGTAATAACTCTGAGAACTACAAACCCACTGCTCCAGAAAACTCTCCTCCTGCTGAAGGAGAGAGCTGAAGGATGAAGTTGAAGCTGAAGGATGAGTTGAAGCTGAAGGATGCCAGTCCCATACAGCTGCTTCTGGTTCATCCTGCAGAATAAACTCATTCCTTACCTGCCTGGGAACTGGGGTGTGCTGTCCTTCCAGACTCCCTCTTTTACAGACTCAGTTTTGCAGTCCTGAGCTGTGCCCAGGACATTTGAGAATATTGTTGTTGTGTCTTTTTCAGGCAAAAGCGGCCGCGCTGGCAGCAGCAGAGCTGGACGAGGGGGAAGGAGAGGAGTTCCCAGCCCCTGGAGCTGCCCTGGCCAAAGCTCCCTGTTCTCTGGACACAGCCTGGCCTCTGCAGGCAGTTGTGCAGTTCTGGCCCCTGGGGCTGGTGCTGGCTGCTGCCCCTGGCAGTGCCACGGGGCCACGGCGGGCGCTGGCGCTGCTGGGCTGCCTCAGGGGGCTGCAGGGGGGCCCCAGGGGACACCTGGGCTGTGGCATCGCCTCCATCAGAGCCCTCCCACAGGTACCCACCCCTCCCTCCTGCCTGCAGCTTGGGAACAGGCTGGGATAGCATTTCCCACTGCCTGGCACTGCCTTCCCTCAGAGACTGCACTGCCAAATCACCCTCGGGTCTGGGGAAGGAACATTTTTGTGTTTGCATCAAATTCTGTGTGCAGGAACTGCCACAGCTGCTGCAAACTGGGCCAGGTGCAGTGCTGAGCACTCCAGCCTCCAGAGTCTGAGCTGATCTCAGTTCAGTTCACAGTGCTGGCACTTTCTGTTGTGACCATTTCTCTTCAGTCCATTTGTGGGGACTGCCCTGGAGGAGTTCCTCCATCCTCACCACCAGTGGTTTGTACACTCCAGAACTAACTGTGAGTAACAAAATCAGCTGCACATCTGGCTGAACACTCTCCCCCTCTTGTCCCTGCAGGGCTCTGTCAGGTTCCACTGCAGGAGGTCCCCCCTGCACTTTGCCAACGTCAGCCCCCACACGGAGGCGTTCTCCATCACGGGACTCAACCAGATCCTGCTGGACAGACAGGAACTGCTGCCCACATAGCTCTGCCCCTGGCCTTGGCCTGCAGGAGGGCTCTCTGCAAGCTGCTGCTTCCAAATCACTCACCATCCACTTCTGCTGCTACCTCAGAGCTTCCACAGCGCTGCCTTGTACGTACAACGTGATGGAATGGGATACACCTTATAATGCACATTATAATAACATTATAATAACATTAAATTACATTTCCTGTGTGTGGGGGCAGCTCCTGCTCCCCCCCACGTTACAGGAAATATCAACACCATGGGAACAAATCAATTCAAACAGATCAGGTGCTTGAAGCAATGAATACTTGAACTGAATGCTGCTGGCACTGCCTGCACCAGCCAGAGTGAGCAAATAATGCCAATAAATATTCCTGATTCCTGTAACCCTCCTGACTGACCACGAGTGTCCCCAGGGGGGTGAGGAGCAGCCAGCTACAGCACTAGGGGCAGATGTCTCAGGGAAAAGCAAGGCTGGGCTCTTGCTTTTATCTACAGAACCAAAATCTGTGAGCTCTCACAGCTGCCAGGTGTCTGCAGAGCTCCCCAGACAGCACCACCCTGCCCAGGGGTGCTCTGAACCCTCCCTTTGTTGCTCGTGGATCTTGAAAATGTTCAGCTGCTCTGTGGATGTCATTTAAAATAAACTGCTCAATGCCTCATCAAAGTGTCTGACCCTTCCCAACAACCTTTAGTGAACAAAAACATTTCAGAATACTCGTGGATTAAAATAAATGCAAATATATTTAATATTGTCACTGTGAAGCAACACTTCCTGTGGCTTCACAGAAAGAATTCCACAGAGTACCAAGGTCAACCCCCAGGATGTAAAAACCAACACAGCCCTGCCCCAGTTTGCCAGCTCCAAACTGAAATCAGAGCACTGCCACCCACGGGCACAGCGGCCACGACACCCAGCAGAGCAGCTCTGGCTGCTGCCAAACCTCACCAGATAAAAAAATCTCAAGGACAAATTCAAAAAAGCCCCATTCCCCCGCAGCTCACTCGGGGAGCAGGTTCTCCTTCTCCTCGGGAGGCTCCACGATGCCCAGGCAGCAGTCGGCGAACTCCAGGAACAGCGGCTCCTGCATCAGCTGCCTCAGGAGGGAGCTTTTGTCCCGAGCCTGCTCCAGGGCGAGCAGCAGCTGCCGCAGGTGCGGGTTCTGCAGCAGAGCCCGCAGCTCCTCCGATTCTCCTGGAACGGGGACGAGAACAGAGTTACAGCCGGGAAAAACAGAGTTACAGCCGGGAAAAACAGAGTTACAGCCGGGAAAAACAGAGTTACAGCCGGGAAAAACAGAGTTACAGCNGCTGCCTCAGGAGGGAGCTTTTGTCCCGAGCCTGCTCCAGGGCGAGCAGCAGCTGCCGCAGGTGCGGGTTCTGCAGCAGAGCCCGCAGCTCCTCCGATGCTCCTGGAACGGGGACGAGAACAGAGTTACAGCCGGGAAAAACAGAGTGACAGCTGGGAAAAACAGAGTTACAGCTGGGAAAAACAGAGTTACAGCCGGGAAAAACAGAGTTACAGCCGGGGAGAAAAAACAGAGTGACAGCGGGGAAAACAAAACAGAGTTACAGCTGGGGAGGAAAACAACCAGAGTTACAGCTGGGGAGGGAAAAACAACCAGAGTTACAGCCGTGCCTCGGGGCAACAGACCTTCCCAGGGACACAGTAACTGTTAGCACTCTCAGGGGAAGCTGCAGCTCCCTGAAAAACGCCATTCTCTTGTGTTAAAATCTGAGAGGTTTAATAGTAATCAAAATCTGGACAACCAAAAGCAAAGAATTACAGATGTTTGGGTGCTTGGCTCTGCCACAAAGCAGCCCTTGCTAACAAAGGATTGACCCTTAAAAGCAACAGCCTGCTGCACATTCATTTATCTCGTGCATGAGTCAAACATCCCTTTCACACCAGGGTGTTTCTGCTGAATTTCAGCTTCCCCCTTCATCCTGTAAATCAATCTTTTTGGTTCCTCGAGGTCTGCAGGATTTATAAATTTATTTATTTATCTATAGCCTAAAAATATATATATACCACACTACTTAAAATAGATTATTACAGCACTAATGAAAGGAGATTAATGCAGCATCACTTTCCAACATAACACACAGAGTATTAATTAAAAAATTTGCGAAGTGCCAACCATATATTATGCATTTTTCACAACTCCTTGCACGATTTATAAATTTATTTATCTATAGCCTAAAAATATATATATACCACACTACTTAAAAGAGATTAATAAGGCACTAATGAAAGGGGATTAATGCAGCATGACTGTCCAACATAACACACAGAGTATTAATTAAAAAATTTGTGAAGAGCCATCCATATCACACGCTTTTTTCACAACTCCTTGCAAGATTTATAAATTTATTTATCTATAGACTAAATATATATACCACACTATTTAAAAGGAATTAATGAGGCACTAATGAAAGGAGATTAATGCAGCATGACTGTCCAACATAACACACAGAGTATTAATTAAAAAATTTGTGAAGAGCCATCCATATCACACGCTTTTTTCACAACTCCTTGCAAGATTTATAAATTTATTTATCTATAGACTAAATATATATACCACACTATTTAAAAGGAATTAATGAGGCACTAATGAAAGGAGATTAATGCAGCATCACTTTCCAACATAACACACAGAGTATTAATTAAAAAATTTGCGAAGTGCCAACCATATAATATGCATTTTTCACAACTCCTTGCACGATTTATAAATTTATTTATCTATAGCCTAAAAATATATATATACCACACTACTTAAAAGAGATTAATAAGGCACTAATGAAAGGGGATTAATGCAGCATCACTTTCCAACATAACACACAGAGTATTAATTAAAAAATTTGTGAAGAGCCATCCATACATTATGCATTTTTCACAACTCCCTGCAGGATTTATTACCCAAGAGCTGCAATTTCTGCGGCGGGACGCGGTCCTGCTCCTCCTCCTCGCTCAGGATATCCTCCGGGACCCCGCTGCTGCCTGCGGGGACCGATGACGATCCCTGCCCGCTCGCCTCCTTCTCCCGCCGGGCACCGGCCGCGCAGCGCTCTGCGGACACAACCGAGTTAGCCCCGGGCTAGCCCCGCGTTAACCCCGGGCCAACCCCGGTCCTCACTCACCGCGGTGGCTCCGGCAGCACGGCACGGAGCAGCTACGGAGAGAACAGCGTGAGAAATGAGCCCGGT
>VZRH01007267.1:113604-139371 GCA_013397555.1 Urocynchramus pylzowi | reverse complement strand
ATAGGGCTAGAGGTATAGATATGGGCTTATATAAAATATATAAATAGATATGCAGATATAATATAGAAATATAGAGAGTTGGAGAGAGAGAGATTATAGATATCGAGATGGGGTAGAGGTATAGATATGGGTTTATATATAACATTTATAAATAGATATGCAGATATAATACAGAAATATAGAGAGTTGGGGAGAGAGATTATAGCTATTGAAATAGGGGTAGAGGTATAGATATGGGCTTATATATAAAATTTATAAATAGATATGCAGATATAATATAGAAATATAGAGAGTTAGAGAGAGAGATTATAGATATGGAGATAGGGGTAGAGGTATAGATATGGGCTTATATATAAAATTTATAAATAGATATGCAGACATAATATAGAAATATAGAGAGTTAGAGAGAGTGGGATGGATATAGATAGGAATAAAGATGAGGAAACAACAACAAAGCAAAGAAACTGGAAAGAAGTCCCTGAAAACTCCAAGGGCTGATGTGGCTGGGATTGTGTGGGATGAACATGAGAGCACCATCTCTGTGTGGATTTTCATGGAATTTTATTGCTGTGTGTTGATGAAATACCACAGAGCAGCAGCTGAGCAGTGCACAACCAGAAACATGGGCTGATGTCACAAAATCTATCCCGTGCAGGCTTCTAAAGAAGTTCAAACATTGAGATTCTTCTGGGAAATATCCCAGTGTAACTCAGAATAAGCCTCCATCTCCACTGGGATCTGACAGAATAATATCTACTGAACAAATATTCAGTAACCAACTCTTTTTTCTTTTGAGAGGGAGGAGTCCAGACATTTTCTTCTACAAAACATCTGGTCTTGACTTTTTTATTTCTTTCTGTCCAGGAAACTTGACTGCAGCTCTGATCTTGAAGAGCCCAGCCAAGGTTTTCACCTGGAGCAGCACAAATTTCACAAGCCAGGGACTTGAGAGTGCCCTTAAAAGCAGAAATATAAAAGTACAGCCAAAATATCTCACAAAAACACCTCATCCAGCAATTAAAATTACAGCAGGGAGACAGTGCTGAGTGCCCCTGTTCATAAGGATTCACCCAGCAGTCAAAAGTCACCATGTGACTGACTACACAGGAGAGTAAAACGCTGTTATTCCTCAAAATTCCTGGGAATTCCCCAAAATTCCTGGGAATTCCCCAAAATTCCTGGGAATTCCCCAGCTGTCCCACCCTCTCCACCTGCAGCAGAGGCAAACAAAGCAAACAGGGTTCATGGAGTTCTTTGGGACAGCAGCTCCTGTTCCCACTGAACCCCTGAGGGTTCCACAGCTCAGGCTGGGGGAGCTCTGCTGGCTGCAAACTCGGAGCTTTCTGAATTCCAGGGTGCCAAGTAAACACCTAGTTTGACCAGAGCCTTGGGAAAGGCTTCAGAAATGGAGTGACAGCACAGAAACAGTGTGTGTGTCATTTGGGTAGTGTTGTGTGATCTCACAGGGTGAAAAAACACAGATTTGGGATTTTAGTACATGGTGATAAGAATTTTGGGTGTGGGTCAGTGTCTGTTTTACACCTTCTTCTTCCTTCTTCTTCTTCTTCACAAATCTGGGTGGATTTCTCTAACTGGGTGAAAGATGTCCGCATTGCAGGTTTGGGGTGATCATAGTTGGATTATAAAGCATAAATAATATAGATATCAGCTGATTATTGGATAATTGGGACTTAAACAGCCTTGAACAGACACCATTTTGGGGCACTTTCTCGACCTGTTAGAGGGAGCTCACATCTCGTGAGTTTGTAATAGATAAGGATAATGAACTTCAGAGTGAGACTTCAAAACCATTTCCCGAGTTTTATTCGCCCTGACCTTGGAGCTAGAAAGAGCCTGGTATTCCAACAAGCAGGGACACTGCTGGGAGGCTCCATCCCCCACCTGGGCTGAGGCTGGGAGGCTCCATCACCTCACTTCTGCTCCCATGAGGGAACCACGGAGCTGCCAAGGCTGGGAAAACCTCTGGGATGCCACCAGGCACCCACCCCACGCCTCCAGGGCCTCATTCCCAGGGGATTTTGGCTGTGGGGTTTGGGCCCACGGTGTCTGCTCAGTGCTGGTGTCCTTCTTTAGGGCAAATTTAGGAGAAAACCTCCAAAAGGGCCCCCCAGAAAGCAAACCCACACGGCCCCTCCCCACAACCGGCTCGGGAAAACTTCCCTCGGAGAGAAGTGGGAAGAACCTGTTTATTTAAACAGGCCAAGCCCTCCCCAGCACACAAAATGAACAATACCAGATGAAAAAACTCTGAAGAGATGACAAATTCAGAAAGTCTCTGCTGTGGGTGGTCGCTCTGTTATCAGTCCCTTGGAGCTGGGAAGGGCCGCTGCCCCGGGCAGGCCTCGGTGGCCACAAAGTGTGAGCTCGCTGTGCTCCCCGGGTCCCAGCCCAGAGCAGGTTCAAACAGCTCCCAGAAAAGGGAAGGAAAACCAGTCCAGGGAGAACTTCTCTGCCTCAGCCAGCTAAACTAACTAAAAAGCAAAGGAGGGCTCTGTTCTGCTCCGTCCGTGCCCACGCAGTCCAGCGCAGAACGTGGAGGAGTGAGTGCAGCCTCTGACAACAAACTCCGTGCTCCTTCTTCTCCCCGCCTTCACTCTCAGAAGCACTCCTGAAGGCACAGAATACAATATCCAGCACGAACAGAACACACAGCTGGGGACAGGAGCTCCGTGAAGTCACCCCGGGCCAGCGGGAGGGTCCCGTCAGACGTGGCCGACGGCGCAGGCCCGGACGCGGGAGGCCCAGAGGCCCCGCAGCGCCTTCAGCCTGGCCCCCAGCGCCCTCAGCTTCAGCGTGTAGAGCACGGGGTTGCCCAGGCAGGTGATGGTGATCAGCATGGCCGTGCAGTTCCTGAAGATGTACACCCCGGGGTACAGCTCGCTGTGGCAGCGCTGGTTGGCCGCGTCGAAGATGACGCCGGCCAGGAATGGCGCGTAGGACACCAGGGCCAGCAGCCAGATGGAGATGCTGGTCCTGGCCACCTGCGTCTCCGCCGACTTGTAGGTGCCCGTGGCTTGGCCACATGCCTGCATCCTCAGCTTCCTCTTCCTCAGGATGATGATGATCCTCAGGTAGGTGAAGAGGGGCACGAGGAAGGCCACGGCCACGTTGGGCATGGCGATGAAGACGAGGTAGTTGACGCAGAAGGGGCTGTAGAGCACCGAGATGTTGCTCTCTGCGTTCAGGCAGTTCCAGCCCATCAGGGGCAGGCAGCCCAGGAAGAAAGCCAGGACCCAGTTGATGAAGACCACGGCGATGGAGTGGTTCCTGGCCACCCTGAACCTCGTCCTCATGCTCTCGGCCACGGCCAGGTAGCGCTCGATGCCGATGCTCACCAGGTTGTAGATGGTGGACAGGATGGACGTGGTGTACAGGGAGTAGGGAGCCAGCATGTCCTGGGAGCCAAAGATGGTGATGTCGGGGTTGGTGATGAACAGCATGGAAATCCAGAAGCCAGAGAAGCTGGTGAAGAGGTCAGAGACAGCCAGGTTGCAGAAGAGGATGGAGATGGGCTTGTGCAGGTCCCTGGTGGCCAGGCGGGTGAAGATGACGGTGCAGTTGAAGATGACGGAGACGACGTTGATGGTCAGCTGGGGGATGCCCAGGGCCAGCACCAAGTAGTGACTCCAGATCTTGGTGTGGTTGGCAGAGCAGTTTGGGAACCCATTCATGGTGGGAAGTGCTCCTTTCGGCCGGCTCTGCTCATCCCGTTCTCCCAGGAGCTCCCACCTCGATGCCCAGGCACGGATCCTCTCCTGACACACAGCTCCTGCTGCCACATCATCGTCGTCACAGGGGTTAAACTTTAACCAGGTGTGTTTTTAAATATTTGGGTTGCCAGCTGGGGGCTGAGCCAGTCCCTGGGAGTTGCTAGGATAGCCCAAACTGCAGAACACATTTCCCACACGGATGAGCTGCTGGAAGCAACCTTTGACAAGAGCAAAACCTGCCCAGGGCTTGGGGAGATGGGTGGTCACACCTGCAGGCTAAAATTCTTCAAGGATATTCTCAAATAGAGTGAAGTGAATCCGGCTTTAACTCACAAATTAATTAGATCATAAAGGACTAGAGAGCCAGCAAAGGGAGAGCAGAGTTTTGTGGGTTTGGAGGGCTGAGGGAGCTGAGATGAAACATCAGTGCTGTGTCCCCAGCCTGGACCCCAACAGCCCAGAAAACACCTTTTCCCTCTTAATCCTTTCATGGTAACACAGCTAAAACCCAGCCAACACCACTACCATGCCTTTGCTACAGGACATTTTGTGTTTATTTCCTGTGGCTTGCTCATTAATAAACCAGTACCAACACCTTTGTAGCTTTTCTTTCTCCATCTTTTTAAATGCAAATGATTTTTGAGAACTTAAATTGAAAATACCTGAGAGCTGGTGGGGGGGAAGCTCTGGGGACACACATTCCATGCTCTCAGCAGAGGGCACTGCTGGAATAAAATACAGGCTACAGAGGCAGCAGGGAGATTTTAGCCAGCTGAGCAGTCCAGGTGAGCAGGACAATTATCCAGGTAAATTATCCATTTATCCACATTATTTATTTGGATTCAATTCGAATTTTATTGTTACCTTGATGAAGGATTCCCCTTCGTTGGTCACAATTTTCTACCACGGCCTTGCCAAGCAGCTCAGCTGAATTTATGGGCTCCCACATTCAGCACTGATCATTACAGCAGCAATTCCAGCCCCACAGGTGGGAATCTGTGAACCCTGATAGCTCTGCCAAATTTAAAATGTAAGAAATTTAGGCTATAATTTTGAGCTTAAAAAGGGGAATTCTAGGGCTTTTTTTTTTTTCTATTGAAGTGCATGAAAGTATATTCAGTTTAATGTGCAGTCATCAGCCACAATTTTTGTGTACCAGAGTACTTTATAATTAATTAATACACTTTTTAAGTGTGATTATTATACTTTATACAAGTCTAAGTAAGCAATAAACATTTCAGATGGTCACAAGGGAATGATAACATAGAAATAAGGGCTGAGAATTGATCAGTCAAGCCTGGGGGTGTATTAACCCCCTATAAAATATTCCTCTCCCAGTGTCCCAGATAAAACTCCCTTTGTAATCCCAGCGGGGGCAGCCCTGGCAGCCACACCTCAGGTGTGAGGTTGCTGCTGAACAAGGGCCCCACTATTTCTGTCACCCCTGAGCCAGCCCAGCAAAGCCTTTCCCTCCCAGCAGAAGTGGCAGCACGGCCCAGGTGGGCACAGGACTCCTGTGATGGACACAACATCCACGAAGCAAAACGGTTTTGAAAATACCCCGGTGGCCAAAAATGAGTTATCTGTGAATTTGGGCTCCAAAGGGCTCTAGATATTCCTGAAAATGCTGCTTGAAGTTGCTCTAATTTGAAAATTTGGTGCTCGAGCACAAAATGCTAAACGTTGTGAAATCAGAATGTAATTAAAGGAATATCAAGTGGTATAAATAGCTCTCCACAACAGATTTGTAATCTGATTTCCCTAATAGAATTGCATACAAATTACCATCATGTTGCTGGATTAAGGGAGACAATAGTGTGGAAGCTGCTTTTTTAGTGGGCTTTAATACACAGAACCCCCCAGATTTGTGTATTCCAACCCTCTGTGATGCAGCTGGGGCTCCCAAAACCAGATGAAAAATACTTTAAATTTAAAGCCCAGCCTCTTCATGGAACAACCTCAATTCAAGGGCGTTTTTCTACTCCCGTATTCCAGGAACTGTGCAGCATTCTCTGTGCTTACCTCACTATACCCTTGTGAGGAACTGTTATCTGCATCCTATAAATGGGGAAAGAACAATCCCATTGTTTGTTTAAGGTGACACAGGATTCCAGGGAAATCTAATCTCCAGGATCTCGGGCTGACACCTCAAACACTGATTGTACCTTGCTGTGGGCAGCCTTTGATTTATATTTACCGAGATTTCACCTTCTGTAACACTATGTTTTAGTTCTGTGATTGCTTTTCTTTTAGTTCTGGGGTTGTATTGACACATCTTTATCTGAATGTCCAATTTATTTTGATGTATGTGTAAGAAATGGCTTCATTTTGTGGAATTATCTGTTGATTGTGCCTGTGGGGAACACAATAACCACTGACCACGCTGAAGAGACTGAGAAAGAGACATGAGAGGCTTCAGGCTGAATCTTTAGTGGTGGTTCAAGTGTGGAAAATCCAAGTTCACCCAGCTGAGCTCACAGCCTCAGAATTGCCCCCAGCTGCAGCTCACAGCCTCCAGTGGGACCCACAAGGGCTCAGAAGGAGAGACCCCAGCTGGGAATGCCAAAATTGATCCCAAAAGAAGTGAATTCATCCAAGAGCTGAGCCCAGCCCTGCCCAGGAACCCTTGGACAGCTCCCACCCTCACCCTGGGGTGAGGCACTGCAACCCCACATCCTCTGTGCTGGAACTGGAACCGTGCCTGAAACTCCAGAGAAAAACTGCATCCTTGTGATGAAATAGGAATGCCACAGCACAGGGAGGAGAGGAGATGCAGCACAAGCCACAGGTCATGTGCACACAGGACAATCCAAAAAGGATGAGGGGTTTCAGTGCCCTGCTTCCTGCCCTGTCACATTCTCCATTCCTGACACCAAATCCTGGCAAGTGGGATGGTTCTGCTTTCTCCCCGTTGTCCCTGCAATACAATGCAACACCTGCACTCAGCTCTGCACTGTCACCACGCTGCAGACACCAAACCTGGGCCAAAAATTGCCAGGTGACGTGAGCAGCTCGGCAGGATCATTCCATGCATCCAAGTTCCAGTGCCATGACCCTCAGCAGAGCTGTGGGATCAGAGTGTTCCTCTGCCCAGGCTCTCCATGGGCATCACGAGGCCTGCAAGGAAGAAACAGTCAGGAAAGGGAGTGATACAAATAGGGAGGCTATTTATCCAATTTATGTTTCAATTAATGCAGATTAAAGCCTTCCTTTCTGTAGAGGGAGACACAAACGGGGTGTGTGATCTCCTTCCAAGATTTTTTGGAGCTGTTTTGAAAACACAGAGCTCTGCTCCTCCCGCCTCCAGCCTCTCTCTTGGAGGAATTTTTGCCTCCCAGGTTTGGAGTGAAGGGAGACCAACACCTGGAACCAGATGTGTGGCAAACAAAGCCTCTCCAGGATGAGCTGGGTGTGAGGAAGGCAGAACACATCCCATCCCTGCTCCCGTGGAATGACCCTGTGCTGGGACAGCATTCCCAGGGCAGCACGCAGGAGAGGCAGAGCCAGCCCACGTTTGCACATGGAAGATGAAGCTGTAATGTTTCTGCTTCACCCAGAGCTCTGAAATTCCAGATTTCCTGTTCAGGGGTGTGGGAACTCTCAGGAATAAAATGACAGCACACAGCCAAATGAAGAGCACTCTGTGTTTTCTCACTCTGTAGGATGGGATTCCCAATCACTCACTCGCTCATCCTGAAACCCATCTGGGCTTTAAATCCCTTGGAAGTGCTTCCCTGTCCCCTGCAGGGCAGTCCCTGCTGGATCAGCTCATCTCTGACCAGGGTTTGGACTCAAGCCAGCCTCCCCCTCTCAGCCCTTGCTGCTGTGGCTCTCCAGGCCACAAAATAAGTGCAGTTTTTACTGGATTTTGTATTCCCAGCTGTCCTTCCCTACCCTGTAGCTGCCAGGAAAATCCAGCCTGGAATTCAGAGAGCTGCTGAACTTTGTGTCATCTCCTCTGACCAAGATCCTCTCATGTCTTCAGGTTCAGTATCCAAAAGTCTTTATGTAAAATGCACCCAGTTCTTGATGGCATTGCTGCATCTCAGTTTTGGTTCTGAAAAGGAATCAGAACTACCCTGGAGTGCAACGATGCCATCAAGAACTGATATCCAAGCACCTGTCAGGGGAGTTTTCTTAGGAAAAAAAAATAAAAATAAGGAGATCAAATGATGCCAGCCCTGCTTATTTAGATGACAGGATTTAGAAGGAAAGGGAATGACTTTGCCTGAGCGGGCCTTCACTTTTGAACTCAAATAAAGGCTTAATTAACATGACTGCAGTGCAGTTTATTACCACTTTGATAATGACAGGCTGGAAGGTTTAGAAACAAAAAGAAGAAAAGAAAAGGAAAAAAAAAACCAAAACAAAACCAAAACCAAAAATAAGTAAATCAAGGATCCTGATTTTCAAGACCAAAATTTCTAACCCTCAGCTTTTCAGTGCTGAACAGAGGACTTCAAGGAAGCAGAGCAGGAAAAAACTCCAGAGATGTTGGTTGAGCTCCCCGGTGGGTGAGGAGCAGCCAGGAAGGAGCAGAGGCAGGAGGGAATTGTCTCTTGGATGCCCTTGGAGCTGCAGAGCTGCTCTGCGTGCTCAGCATCCACCTGGCCCCGCAGGGACTGGGAGGGACAAAACGCCACCAACCCCTCACTGTTGTCCCCCTGCAGGAATGATTCACCTCATCACCATGTGCGAGGCGAACCAGCGCCTGTGCAGGGGGGGAAACCCTCCCCGGCAGATCTGTGCTGTGGCAATGTTATTTACAGCCCCGTTTTCACAAAGAAAGGAGCTGCTCTGGGTGTGCCTGCAGCTCCTGAGCCCCTGCGACCCCACTGGGAGAGCAGCAGGGCAGGGAGAGATTTCTCAGCTCCTTTTTATGGAAGGCAGCCTCTGCTGGATGACTCTGCATGCTCAGCTCAGCTGGGAGAACATCACTGCACTCTGCCCATCCCTCACGGGCATCCTGCTCTCCTTCCTCCCAGCCCAGCTCTGGGTTTGTACCCCACGGACATTTGGGGTGGGTGCTTCATTTGTTTTCCTCAGCTGGATCAAGATCCACCCCCAAAAATCCCAAAGTTGATGCTGTGTCTGTAATAAAGCTGTGTCGCTTTTCTCTGTTGAATGTAAAGTCTGAGTTGCCCCTGAATTGTGTTTAATTCCAAAAAGAATTGAGATGGGAAAACAAAGGGGACCAAAGCCAAAAATCTGTATATTTATCATTCTACAGTAGCAGAAGCAGAAAGCTGAGAAAAAGGATTATTAAAAAAATGTATTGTTGCTTAATTACGTACGTAAGGTGTTGTATGTCACCTAATTAACATTTCCTGTTGCTGCACATGGAATTCCCATTTTCCAGTCCCACAAATCAACTCCAATCCTGTTTGGAGAGCTGGGGGGTAGAAGTGAGGGGGAGTTGGGGTTTTATTTGTCTCCCTGGGTTGTTGTTTTTTTTTTTAAAGGAAACGTTAACACATGTATTAATTGAATGTCATGAGGCTGCCAGGAGAAAAACTCCCAGTAAATAAAAATGTGGCATTTTATTCAGGCTGCTAAAGCTGTGCAGGCTGCAAAGCCTCAGTTATTCACTGAAGGCTCCTTGCTCAGTGCCAGAAAGCCTCACTCCTTTTGCCATCCACTTTGGAGAATGAACAAATTCAGGCAAATCAGGAGCAGGGCAAATCTGGAGAAATTACAAAGGGGAGGAGTTCACCTTCCTGCTATGGCTTTCAGGTCTGTCCTGGACTACTTACTCCAGTATAAAACTGAGAGCAGAAATATGATCACGTCCTGAGGAGTCTAATCAATTCTGGTTTCAACACTGAGCCTATTTAAACTAGAGAATGGAATTGCTGTTCCTTGCTGTGTTCTGCCTGCACATTCTCAAGACAGAGGCAGTAGGTAAGTCCTTCCCTGCTCTTTCTAACCCCACCTTAAGGTTACTGTTATTTCTGATTTGTTTCTGACTGTCAGTGCAGGCTCTCTGATTCTTCTCTCTGGTAAATGAAGGGTGATTGATTGATTGATTGATTTATTTGCCTTTATTATTTGTGTTAAAATATCAAGGACAGGCTTTTCTCATGAATGAATGAGTGCTTTGGGGGTTTCTTTTCACCTTTAGAGATTCTATCTGCCTTCCTCCTCCAAGAAAAATCAATGAGCTTTGACTTGATCTCTGTGTTTTATTACGTGCGTGCATTTAAAATACCAAAACTTAATTTATTTATCTTTAAAACCCCTTTAAACTTGAAAGAAATCTCTTGTTTGAAATTTCTACTCCTTTGCTTTGCTGTGTAGTATCCAAGATGAAATTCTGCTGAGGGAGAAAGAACAATATGTCTTTGCTGCATCAGCCCAGCAGCCCCATCTATTTTTGCTCCCTGGGCACTATGAGTACACCGTGCACTTAGGATGGCTCAATTAAATAGTGATCTATAATTAGTATTGAAAAATGCAGGAGGTATTTTTCCCCCTGCTTCTGTTCAATCGGCAACACTGAATAAATCCCTTTTCCAATGCAAATACCAGCACAGAGCCCCGAAATTAAACACTGCAGCTCTTAAAAGTGACGAAGGGTCCATTGTTTGCACTAAAATAGAGCAGAGTGCAGGGAGGAGAAAAGGGACCCAGCATTATCAGGGGGAAGTGCTGCCCTGAGATCTGCTGAAGGGAGATGGTGTTAAAGCAGATCAAGGTTCAGAGCCGCTCAAAAAGTGCTGAAGGGTTTGCCTGCCTTTATTTCTCTGCTCTTAATTAATTGCCTGTCCCTCAGCAGCTTGGCTTTCCCAGGTTCTTAGCTGACATTCCAAGCCCTTCCCTCTTCCCTGGTGCAGGGCTGTTCTCCCTGCAGGGGCTGCCCACACCTGGGGCAGGTGAACAGAACCACAAAAAGCCTTTGCTTTTCCAAAGTCTGCCCCTCGTGTTTGCTTCTGATTGACTCCTGGCTGTCAACACTTTGCTAAATTTACTGCCCCATTAGGGGCTTTACTGGGCAAACCCAAAGACTATCTAGAAAACCTTTGTGACTTGATTAGATTGGTGTCAATAATTAGGATTTACCTCTCTATCAGAAGGAAGTAGCCCAGGGAATGCATAGATGATCATTTGTGGGTATTTTTTGCCCCCGCCCCCCCCATTATTTCCACATTTTCCCTTGAGTGTGGACCAAATTACACAGTCATTAATACACAAGAAACTTGCTCTCTCCACCTTCTTCTCCAAACTTTGCTCAGGCAGCAGCTCCACAGGATGCATTTAATCAAGATTAAGGCTACGCATTTCAAGAAACTCCACTTTTGAGAATCAGCTGAATTCCTTCTTGTTCTACTCCTTCTTGTTATCTATTTTTTTTTAAAGAATAAACCTTTCCTTCCTGTCTTGCCACCTGTCAGAACCAGCCTGGGTCTGATCAGCTCATTGAGCCCAGCTCCACCCGGGCAGTTGATAACTCACCCCACTGAAACAGTCAAATGACTGATTGCTAATCTGGAATTGCTGCCAGCCTTGTCTGAACAGCAGAGCACCTGTGGTTTAAAATCACTATTAACACTCCTTAAAGGGCTTTCCAAGGAAGGAAGGGGCATTATCCCTGTTGTAGGAGAGGGAAACTGAGGCACACCGGTGGAGTCACCTGCCCAGGGACCAAACCATCACCCCCAAACCTCTGCCCAGCCCCTCGTCCTCTGGCTCATCCAGATCTCAGGGTATTCCATTTACAGCTGCACTGATCCACCTCAGGTTTTGTGTCTGGCTCCTTTGAGAGCTCAGGGACCCTCTGGTGCTGTTTTTGGGGAAAAGAGAGACAAAGTGTCTGCAATTTCCAACAGGAATGCTCCAAACCTTGTGAGAGTGAGGGATATCCATCCATCCATCCATCCATCCATCCATCCATCCATCCATCCATCCATCCATCCATCAGCTCTGGGGTGGAGCTACAGCAAAGTCACTGAAAATTAATTTTCTTCAGGGGGAATGGAATGAACCCCAGCACGTTTTAACCTTTTGCTTTATCACAGAGCAGGACTCAGCCATGAGGACACAAATCTCCTACAGTCCATGCTCTGCTGCTCCAAAAGATTGATGCCTGATAGGACATTCCTCTAATTTAGATGAGATTAGATCCCTCTAATTTTCTGTATTTCTGCTCACATGCTTTTACCCGTCACAAACATTAAATTTACATAACCATGCGGACATTGGCATCAATTCTCACTCTGGGGTTTCCTCAGGGCCATTCAGGTACAACAAACCCCTGAGAGCTCCATCAGCAGCTTTAAAAAAAAAAAAAACCACCAAGATGCTGTGACTTCTTCCCTTTCCAGTTCTAATGGTGTGGACTGCACACAGATTTATGGTTGGGCTCCAAATCCATTTTAGAGCTGGCAAATTTGGGATGCTGGCGCACTTGGACACACTGTGGGGTGAAAAGTTGCATTTTCAGCTGATTAAAGAAAGGATAATAAATGCAAAGTAAGACCTGGAACACAGAGAAAAGGCAGTGAGCCACAGGAATGATGGAATTACCCATGTGAGGGGTTCAGGTCACCTCTGGAGTCTCCATCAGGTCGGAATCCAAGCTGCCCCTTCCCCAGGGATGAGGATGATCCTGCTCTGTTTTATCCATTATTTCCCACAGATCCTCCTGGCTCTTCCACTGGGATTTTGGAAGCAGAAAAGCCTTTGATATTTTGAAAAAATCAGCACAAACCTTGAGGTCTCCTAGAAAAGCTGCCAAGTCCAGAGTCTGTCCCTGTGCAGGCTCTTTTCCCTGCTTGTGGCGTTGCAGGAGATGCTTTGCTGTGCTCCAGCATCTCTCCAATGGCCTTTTATTAGATTTTTAGTCATATTTTTAGCCACAGGATCAGCCATCAAAAGCTCAGTGTTAAAGGCTGCAAAAGGCCAGCGAAGCTACCTAGTGATTTGTTTGAATTAAATTTTAAAAGTACTTTAAAATAAATAAATCTGAATTGCATTTTTATTAAAGAAAGCAAGGCAAAACCGCCCCCAGGAGGAAATCACCTTAGGCCTGGATACTCATTTTTTTGTTTCAGCTTCTGCCTTTGATACAGGACATTTCTGAGGGCACATTATCCACAGCAGAGTATCAGAGGTCACAGCTGAAAACCTCCCCCTGCTCTCTGACACAAAGGAAGTCGTTTGCAGATGTTAATAGGGCATATCCAGAATCCCCGGGTCCCTCTGGGTTTTCCCTGCAGTTTGTGTCTGTTCCAAAGGCCTCATCCAGCCTGTGATTTTTGTGTGCACATGCAAATTATAAACATCAGATGTGCTGCCTGGCAAGGCTTCACCACCACAATAAAGCTGAATTGCAGGGCTGACTCCCCATCAATATACCTGCATAAAGATGTGTATCCCTAGGGAAAATCCAATTAAGGTTAAAAGTGAAGAGCAATTAATGGCCACAAACGCTTGCAGAGACACACAAATCTCGAGGTGAACTTTTGGAACTGGTTTTGTCTGTCAAAAGGGTGACTGGAGCTTCCTGAGGATTTGTAATGCTTCAGAAGAGATAAATATTCTCATGCTTATATTCTCAGTTTGTGCTCAGCAATCCCATTAATGAGAAAGACAGGCTTAGATAACAATTGCTTTTGTTTTGTCTTTTGCACTAAAAATAGAAAGTTTCACAAAGCCAGCTAAAAATAGGATGAGCCCAACACAATCCAAACCTAAAAATAAATCCCATACAAACCCAGCTTTTGCCATTTTGGTGGAAAAGGATGCAGAGGTGAGAGCAGATTTTGGGGATGGATTTGAGGACCCAGGACAGCAGAGCAAGGGGAGCTCTGGGGGCACTGGGATGGGCACTGGGACCACCAGGAAAACAGGGAATGGCCAGGCAGGATGGCTGGAAGGGGGACAGGAGCCTAAAGGGACAAACAAAGGACTCAGGTGAGAGAGAGAAGGGATTTGAATTAAAAATCAGCACAGGACATTCCTGCTGTCCCAGGCAAAAAGGTCATTCACACTCCCAGAGGCTCAATATTGTTAATAAAACCAGCAAAAATAATAATAAAACCCGCAAAAATAATAATAAAAACCGCAAAAATAATACTAAAAAAGGCAAAATAGAAGCTGAATAAACCACAGCCACTCTATCAGAAGCAGGAATTGAGGCAGTTTAGCCTGTTTTAGTGACTCTTGAGTGCACAGGAACAGGTTAAATGGCATTTTCAGCCAGCCTGTCCCCAGCACACCAAGCAGCTCCAAGTAGGACAGCAAGCAGAGCACACGTGGGGCAGAGCAGATTTGGAGATTTGGGAACTTTTATGGAATTCAGACAATCTGAGCGTGCTCCAAAGAGCCGAAGGGTCTTTTCCTAGATCTCACAATAGCACCTTGGCAGGGCTGCTCCAGCCTGGCCCCTGGCCAGCAGCACCTCCCTCCTCACTGGGCAGGAGAGGGAGGTCTCAACTGCAGAAATATTTTATTTATTTTTTTTACCTCGAGCTTCCAAACGAGGCTTGATAGCTAAAACAATTGAAAAGGTTTGCAATAAAATGAAAACAATACGTAATTTGTATTGTTTTTTCGGCCACCCCCGTGCCAAGAAGCAGCTTTGGCAGGAACCAGTTGTAAATTCCAGGAGGAAGAGGCAGAGATAAGTGGGACTGCTCACGTGCCAAGAGAGACTCCCTAAATTTAACTGTCCTGAACTCTGTGGAGGAAGAGCCAGCCCTGTCCAGCCCTACTCTAAATTAAACCAAATAAAGTCAAGGTGACACCTGTGGGATGGTACAGAACCACTGAAATCAAGGATAAATCCTTGACTTTATAAATAAAATAAAATGTAAGAGAAAGACATAATTGATAATGCAGTAAGTCCAGGTGTGCATATCTATATCTCTCTATATATTTTATATATATCTATATCTGTATCTATTTATCTATATTTATATATCTATATACCCCAGAATGATTTCAGCACCTCAACCATAAAAACAAACCAAAAAAACCCTCCCTAAAACACTGAAAACCCCACTTTCTGCTGTGTTTTTCCAACAATAAAATGAACTAGAGGAAAGAGAGTGTGGGAGCTGAGGTTTGATTGGAAGAGCAGAGCAGGGTGGGATCTGAGGGGTCCCAGACCCCATAAAAAAGGGGGTCCAGAGGGAGATTTTGAAGAGGGGACAGTGGGAAGGTGAAGGGCAGTGTTGTCAGGAGATGGGACAAAAGATGAATGAAGCCAGGACAGGAATTCCAGATGAAGAGGGAACTGTTTGGATGCTGTAAACACCAGGGAGGGAAAAGAATTGTTTAGGGTGGTTCAATGATATTTCTAGGAGTGATGGGATGCAGATAAGGAAGTGGAAAATGTAAGCAATTAAATAGGAAACATTTCCTGACAGCACTAATGCACTGTGGAAAAGTCTTCCAAGGGGAGTGGCAGGAGCCTCTGGACAATTAAAAGTGGCCTGGACAACGTGCCTGAGGGCATAATCCTGCCTAAATCCACGGAGAGCTCCTGGATGTGACAAGGATCTTCCCTTCTTCCTTGGAAAGAAAGCCCCAAAGCTCAGGGGAAGAAAGAGGCATTGTAATGCAAGGTTCCTATAGGGAGGGAGGCTCACATCCCACTCAGATCAAATCCAAATGCAAATTTTTCTCCTGAGGACTGTGTGGTTCCTCCTGAGCAGCACCCACACAAAGGCTCCTGTTCCATGCCTGCCAATCAAAAAAGAAAAAAACAAACTGAAAAACCAGCCCTAATTCACACTAAACATGAATCCACTGTTTGCTCAGGCATTCTGTAATGTTTAATTAGCTCGTTCTTTAAGGTTTAACAGCTTCAAGGACATTTTTCTTATGAAATGCTGGATTAATGTGCTGCTCTACTTCACTGACACCATCCAACCACGAGTGTGGTAAGGACTTGGTAGAAAACACAATCCTTACCTTGCTCAGAGACATCAGGACTTTGGTGGAAAGATGCAAAAATCAGATCCTAATTATTAAACACTCCTGAGAGCTGGATGTGAGGCAGCTGTAGCCACTGAGGGCTGAATTTTCAAAATTAATTTCTATTTTATTCAACTTTTTCTCCCCATCATTTTGATGCCCAGGCTGGAAGATCTGGGGTGTGCTCAAGTGTCAGTTTAGGGAGGTGATTGAAACCCACAAGTTTATTTGACACAACTTCCCAGACACCTGTTCAGGGGGTAAAAACTCAGTGATTGCTGTGTTTGAGAAGGGTGGGATGTGGGTTTGCTACCAAAAGGCTCCATAAGCTATCTCCATCCCCCCTGGCACACAGACACTGATTCAGGACCACCAGCAGCACAATCTGGGGATAATTCCCCTTCCCCCTGCAGCTCAGTTTGAATTTTGTGGTTCCACAGCAGTGGTTTAAAATCTCCACAGCCCTGAACCTGCTGCCCTGGTTCCCACTTGTGGCTCAGACCACCTGGAAAATCAGATTTTCATTGTAGAAATGCTTTGATGTCCAGGCCATGCTCCCACTCCACTGTGAAAGCTCCTGGAACTGCCCAGCCTGGAGCTCTCACCTTCCCCCTCTGCTTTCCATCCCAAAGATTTGGCAGCAAATCCTTCCGGGTTATTCCTGCTGGTTTTTTCACACCTGAAGGTTCCTTTGTGTGTAAATTGTCAAGAAACTCCCAATCCCAAGATGCTGGGATTGTTAAAAGTTCACACTGACCCCAGAGCAGCTGCCAAAAACCACACCTGGAATCTTTGACCTGTGCTGAAAACACACGTGGAGGCAGTGTGGAGATCAGCTCAGCTGGCATTCTGCAATAAATTATAATTAATCATTTTAATTTATTGATTAAAATATCGATCGAGACAATTGGTGACACCCTGTGCTTGGAACTTCTGCAGTTGCCCAGTGGGGATGAGGAAAAGCTCGGTGTCACTGTCCTGGAAAGATAAAAAATGCAACAATCAGTGCTGGAAAGGGAAGTTTTGTGTGTGTTAAAAATCTGCCAAAAGGATATAACCTTGTCAACCCAGTTTTTGGGTAACAACACAGAAAGCCCTGTACACAAAAAAAGCACAGTTTGCTTTTCTTCCCCATCTTGCTAAACTACGAAGTGAGGCAACATTGTTTGTAGTTTTCAGCAGAAATTTCGTTTTTGTGAGAGAAAAACCGAAACTGGCATTTTTTTTAAAGGTTATGTTAATTGTAAGAGGTTTCCCTCTGTGTCACAGCTGCTCAGGTTTTACAATTCCCTATTTATAACTTCTAAATCCTTAATAGATGGATGTATTGTTATGCCACTGATATCAAGATAAAGGTGTTAAAAGCCTTCCAGCAGGTGTGTTATAAATTACAAATTAAGGTAATTACCAGTCAAGTGACAGGGCTCCTCCATAATTATCCTTAAAATTGATTAGCCATTTATTAAAATGTCTATAATTTACTAATCACAAACAAACAGAAGGTGTGGTATTAATCATCATTATCAGAGGGTTTGAATTGTTATGGATTGAAGTTAAATAGCCAAAGAGAACTACCCCTGTCAAAGTCAAATTAAAGTTTAGAATAAATAAAGAGCCACTGAAGCAACTTGGGATAAACAAAACAATCCTACTGTCCTAACTAGATAAACACATTAAGTTAAATCAGCTCTTGTCCTCTGAATTTTGTATTTCTTTTGACAATAAACAAGTAAATTTCCTATGTTCTGCTGAAGAATTTTGCACCCATCCCTGTGGGCTAGGACCCAGCTGAGTTAGACCAAAGGTGCTCCAGGTCCTGCAGGAAGTGAGATCCTTCATTTCTCTGAATTCTTCCCCAGGTAACCGTCAAAGGAGTTCCTGGAACAGACTGAGATAAGTCCTCTTGCATAAGTGAATTTACAAGTCTGTGAGAGGCTGGCAAGTGCAGAGCTGATAAAAGGAAATTTACTTTAACACTGCATGTATTCAAATGAGCTTTTGCCTTAAGAAGTTGAGGAAGCCAAGGTTTGAAAATAAAATTCTTTAGGATTGCAACCCACCCAGAATTTTGGTGACCTAAAGATGCCTGCCAGCACAGGTTTTGGGGGGATATTAATGGCCATAAAGTGGTTTATGAGAGATCAGGAGGAGATCTAGAGAGGGCAGAGCTGCCAGTCCATTTCCCTGCTGCTTTTTGGGGGGCATAATTTGTACAGATTTTCATTCACCTGTTTTATTTATTGTTTTTTAGTGGGCCACTGGTGCTATCGGTCCCAGAAGTGTGAGCAGCCACAGTGTGAAGGTACTGCCAAGCAATTTCTTTTTCCAGTCACATTGGTGATTCTTCTGCTTTGCAGAGGGGCTGCTGAGAGAAATAATGCAAAAAATTCACAGCACTCAGCCTTTCATGCCTCGTGGTCACATTGTTTGTGACCATGACAGTGCCAAACAGGGTATTTTGAAGTCATCAATGCTTGTGGTAACTGCTCATTTTGTGTCAATGTAGAAATGTACAGATAAATGTAAAAATCGAAATACACAAATGTAAAAATCGAAATACACAAATGTAAAAATCAAATACACAAATGTAAAAATCACCCCAGAAGTTTGGGTGGTGCCTCAAATGCCCCATTTCGGTTGGGTGGTTTGGCTTCCTCAAGGGTTTGCTGCCTACAGGGAAAAAAATAAACACATTTTCTTCATCCCTGAACAGGTCCCGCTGAATGGCATCAGATAAACGCGGCGTGCAAAGGGGACAGACAGTCCCCTGTCAACATTGTCACCCGAAATGTGGTTTTTGACAAGAGCCTCAAGCCCCTGACCTTTGAAGGGTATGATGTGAAGGGCTCTGCCAAGTGGGACCTGGAAAATAATGGCCACACAGGCAAGTACTGCCCAGCCTGCTCCTGGGCAGGGATTTGGGCTTTCCCCGGCTCCCTCCAGTCCCTGGAGCACAGCAGGGCAGCTCTGAGGAGATCCCACCCTTCTGCTCCAGAAGTGAAACTCCCAGAACCTTTTTGGCGTCAAAATTTTCTTGGGAAGTTTGTGGGAATGACAAAATTTCATGGTTGTGGATGTGGTTCGTGAATATCTCAGCAGGAATTTCTGTGCAGGAACAGAGCTGGAGGTGTCACAGAAGCTCTAAACCAAAACCCCCCGACCCAAACAGGGTCCAGGGCTGGGCAGGACAATAATTTGGGCAGAATTTTATCTTTTTCCACTGAAACCACTTCATTCCTGGGCTCGTCCTTTCCAACTCTTGCCTCTGCACAAAGAATCCTGCTGGAGAAAGGCCTGGTGTGGGAAAGTCATTCTCAGTGCTGTGTGTTATTAGTTCTTTAAATAATGAGCTATAATCTTCTCAGATTCAGACCTGTTTTCTCTGCACACAGAAGTTATCTGATGTTGATCAGCTACTTAGTGAATCAGTAAACCTTGAATCAATTAACAGTAATTTAGAACTGTTTCACTTCCTCCACCTTCCTTCACAATACTGAGGATGCTGCTCCAAAAAAAATTATGTTCAATTACTTCGACTTTAAAAATAAACCTGTAGTCTAATTTTTTTTTTTTTTTTGAGTTACATGTAGGTGTTTTTAAAATCTTGGATGGGTTGTTTTAACTGCCAAATCCTCAAAGCAGAAAGTAGCAAGTGGCAAATATTTCCTGATTTAAAAGGGAAAGGTGGGAAGGCAGCTGGGGAGATTTTAACAGCCAGAAATTCTAATTGCAAACGTTGCTGTCATGGCAGACCACAAGAAAAAGGAATGTTTTGACTTTTCACTAATATATGGATTAATGACTTTCCCATTACAGGGTGATACTCCGGTATGTCCAATTACAGTCCCTTTTACATCAAAATTAATATTTATAAGGATTGCTCCTCGGCTTCCCCAGCCATGCATAAGGATTAGGGGTTTAATCTGGGCTTTTAAAATCTCTTCCTTCTGAGGGCAACCAATTCCTGTGCTAAATGAGGAGGTTATTGCTTAAATTACATCTGCAATTAGAGGCTGCAGGTGAGATTAGACCCTCATTATGTTCCGTGATGGGCACATAGCAAAGGTCGCTGTCTCAAAGGTCTTAAGCTAAATAAACAAAGCCCACAAAGACATCTGACTCATCCATTTACAGATTAAAAAGCAAAGGAACTAAATGACTCATGCACTCTCCAAGTTCATTTGGAATTCAGAACAGAAATTAAATCTCTGGGGCTGCAATCCAGAATTTTCCTCTGGGGCTGCAATCCAGAATTCTCCTATGCAAAGAGAAGTGCTGTGCTTAACGTGGGGGTCGCAAAAAGGAGATTTTAAAAATATGTCTCAAATATGTATGATTTAGGCTTAAATTGCAGCACTACTCGAAATTAAAACAGAATATCTTTAAACCCTGCCCAAAGGAAATGTTACAATGAAAACAATAGGAGATTAAAATGATGGTTAAAACCCAAATAAACTGTTTACTAACTGTTTACTAACAAATAAACTATTATCTATTTAATAGATCAAATTAACTTTGAACGAGAGTTTTTTTTTAAGGAAAAAAAAAAAATGAAGGAATGTAGGGTCTTCTAAGAGGCATAAGAAGCTCTGACTCCAAAGGTCATAATGTTTAGAATTAATCTCAAATGAAACTCAGCCTTGATTTTGTAAGAGTTCAGTTTCTGCAGAGCAGAATTTCTGGAACACTCAGTCTGAAAAGCCAAGTGAGAATTTGAAGATAAATTTGAATCTCAAGAACATCTCTGCTCTCACATACTGTTAATGTAGGATCTGCTCTTCTCCTTTAAAACAATTTATGGTTTTTTCCCCAGTTAAAGTGGCACTAGACAAATCCCCTAAAGTCGGAGGAGGAGGCCTGGAGAGAAAATACAAGGCAGTAGAATTCCATTTTCACTGGGGAGTCCTAGGCGTGCCACAAAACATCCCTGGCTCAGAGCACAGCATAGATGGAGAGAAATACCCCATGGAGGTAGGTGGGACTGTGTGTGGAGCATGGGTTTCACTGCACACCTCTGGAATTCTGAGATCCTGCTCAGAAAAACCCTTGGCTAGTTCCCCTAGGGAGGTCTGAGGGTGGAAATAATTGTCCTTGGCCGTTGTGTTCCAGCTTCATATCGTCCACATAAGAGAAGATGTTTCAGACGTGACAGAAGCCAAGAAAACTCCAGATGGTTTGGCTGTGTTGGCCTTCTTTGTTAAGGTAGGCAGGGAAATTTTCAACTGCCCCTCTCAAATCTCAGCCAGCAGTTTGGCTGAGAGATTATGTCAATATTTTATGTTGATGTCAATATTACAGTAGCCCAAGATTTAACCTCCCTGTCTTCTGCAGGCATTCTGCCAGCACTGAGTTCCTCTACCCTTTTCTACATCCTGCTTGCTTTTATTTGTTCTTGTGGCCCTTTTCTGTTTTATTCACCACTGACTACTTGTAGAGAAATATACAACGTGGAATGAAAATATTTCCCTTTCAGGCTGATGAAGAAAATAAAAACTATGAAACTCTAGTGAGTGAATTAAAGAATATTAAATACAAAGGTAAGGCACTCTTGCCAGGGATTTCACAAGCTGTGTGGGGTGAGGATAAATGTGGGCAAAACCTGCAGCCACAAGCATTACAAGGGATTTTCCCCCGTTTTTTTTCCAGGGCAATCAGCAAAGGTGGATCCTTTGCCACTGAGCTCTCTTCTCCCACCTGAGGAAGACCTTGAGAGGTACTATCGCTACCAGGGGTCCCTCACCACCCCTGACTGCTACCAGGGTGTCATCTGGACCATCTTTGAGAAGCCAGTTGAGCTCAGCTCGTTCCAGGTGAGTGGCAGAGGGACAGCCTGGAGGTTCCGTGCCATGTCCCTGGGCTGCCTGCCCGCAGGGTGCCACCTCAGTGCCTTGTTCCCCACACACCCTCACTTGGCAGCAGCCTCAGCGTGCTCCCCGCTGCCAGCTGACTGACCCTGTTAAATCATCCCCCAGAAAATGGCAGGAAAGGGGCAGGAAGGGGAAATGACGGCGTGAGGAGAAAGCCAAGAAACCCCCCCAAGCTCAGGGCTTCGTCAGCAGCATTTCCCTGCTGCCCCCTGCTCACTCCCCAGCCCCACAGCTTTTCTCCCATTGTCAGGGCAGCGGAACACAATAATTCCAAACCCAGACTTTGGGCCCATCAGCATCAAGCAGCCCATTTTTGACCTGCAGGCAGGAAGAGGAGATGGAGTTATGAGTGCTTGGGAAACACAGGCCGTGCAGAGACCGCACAGCCTGGCCCAGAGCCAGTTCAGCTCCTCACTCACAGCGTGCCCTGAGTGCTGTCACAGTGCTCTCAGCAGAGCCCAGGGTCACACAGAGCAGCCAGGAACCTGACCAAGGACCGAATTCCTGCTGTTCCTGCCTGGTGTCACCGTGACGTGGCGCTGGGGCCGGGGCAGCGTGCGTCAGGAGCTCTGGGGGAGCAGTCCTTGGGCTGCACAGAGCATTTGGCTCCCACTCAGAGGAAGTGCCCGTGATTGCCAAGGCTGGAAGGAGCCACCACTCGGTGACCTCTCCAGTGGCCTCTGCCACGGCGTTTCCTGTGAGGTTTGAGGCACCCACTAAACCCCCAGGTTCAAAACCAGAGCGGTGCAGCACGGGTTTGCAGCACAACAACTCCCAGAGTCCTCTGGCAGGCAGATTTAACGAGCTGTTGTGTTTTGCAGCTGTCCCAGTTCGCAGCACTGCACTTTGATGGGAAGAACTCCACTCCCATGATGGAGAATTTCCGGCCAGCGCAGCCCCTGAACGGGCGCAAGGTGCTCTGGTCGGGTGCCAGCATCGCCCTGCCCACGGCACAGCTGCTGCTGCTGGCCCTGGCTCTGACCTGCACCCTCAGCTCTCTGTCCCACTGAGCCTTTCCCACCTCATTCAATGTCCTGGGCCTTAATTTCTTGTTATTTTTGCTGTTCTTTGTCTCAGCCTCTCATGAATTGCGTCCCAATACTGAATAGCCTTGTCCTCCTCCAGACATTAACCAAGGGCTTCTGTGCTGCTCTGGTGAAACCCAAATCACCAGAACTCAAAGGAACTGGGAGATAAAGCAATGAAAATTCAATTTTAAAAGCCAATACACTCAGAGAAAGCATTAGTCTGGATTATCCTGTAGTTTTAAGCCAGCTCTGGAAGGAGCTGCACAGAGAACCTTGGAGAGGAATCTGTTCTTAAGTGCCTGTGAAGGGGTTGGTTTGGAGCACGTTTACATTCAACACTGCAAATCTGGCAGTGAAATGTGGAGTCATTCCTACAACCCCACACTGTCCTAGCTGAAGGTACAACACAGAGCAAAGATCAAATGCTCACACACAACCCAGCAGCACCTGGCTCATCCCTTCCAGGGAAGGGCATTCAGCCAACACATAAAGCCCCCTCCTTCCTTCAGAATATCTCAGTTAATTTCAGATAAGGACACTGGATTCCTTCCACCCCATCTCCTGCTGGGGCTGTCAGGTTCCTCTCTTATTTATTCATCCCTCTCTGGGATGCCATGGCCAATGTGATGTGCTGGGGAGCAGCAGGGAGGCTCATCCCACGGACCAGAGGCACATCTGTGGAAATTCCCTCTCTTTGGAGGGCTGCTTCTGAAGCAGGAGACTCTGATCATCCTTTGTAGTTGTTATTTGCCTAATAAAATAGGACAGCTCAAGAAATGGCTATTTCTTACATATAAATATATATATATATATATATATTTCTTTTATATATATAACTTTTTATAGTAGCATACCTGCATAGTCACATATGGTCAAGATTCATCGTTTTTTTTCCAAGAAGATTGTGGTTTGAACCAATTCCTTCAGATCTTACCCAATTACTTATAGAAAATATGTTGGGAAATGGGGTTTCCTTGTATTATTCTTGTTCTTCCTCTGAAGAGGGACAAAACATTTCTCTTTGGCTAGTGCCATGTAATACGTTACAGCTTCTTTTAGGATTTTAGATTTTGGCCACACCAAAATAGGATTTCATATTAGCAGATTTGTATTTTTTTTCCTTTAAGGGCAATGTTTGCAGAGATGACTTTATATATTTTCAGGAAAATCCTGTCAGTGAGAGCAACCACAGCTCGCCAAAAGCAGGGAAATTATTTTCATATTAATCAATCAGTAAAGCTTAAAAAAAAACCCCAACATGTGGGAAAGCAAATGAACCTATTTAAGTTTAAAGGAAAGATTAATACTTTATTTTTATGTAACTGAAAATCTTTGGAGGAGCAAACAGAAATGAAATATTAAAGGTGAACAACAAACCTATATTTGAATTGCTCTGAGTTTTTATTTCTTTCGTCCTTGCTGAAGGGGAATCCACAAACTCTTTCAGAAGAGGAACGTGACTTTCCCCCCCCTGTTTTCTTCACAATATTTAGGGTTGGGTTTAGGGCTGGGTTTGCATTTTTGGGGCAGGGGCAGGGATGTGCAGTGCCCTGGGATGTTTCCACTGTCAGCAGAGTTCGGGGGCTCTGTTTCACAGGGTGTTCTCTGCACTCAGCAGATTCCTGGAGTCTGGCACCTTGCCCAACCCCACCCAGCTCCCAGGACAGGGAACTCCTGCTTTAAAAGCAGTGATGGGAACACTCCTTGGGATACCTGAGAAATGCCTTTTGCACTGACCAGGGTGTGCAAGAGCCACCATCCCTCTTCTTCAGGTTATTTCCTCAATTCTCATATCACAGGCAGCTCTCCAAGGGATGATTGGAATAAACTCTGCAGGATCTGGCTCAGCTATGATCTTTTGCTAATAATAAATGATAAATCACAGGGCACAGCCTCAATGAAACAGATTTAAACTACTAAAAGGAAGAAAAAAACCCTAAGAACTAAAGGGAAGGAAAAAATCTGCTGGAAAGAGGGTGAATCTTCTCTAAGAGCTCTTCAGCACCTACCCCAGTGTGAATAAAATCTCCCTGGATAAGGATCAGTGTTTTTACTGAGTGGCTCAGTGCTGTGGCAATAAGGGAAAGGGAAATGCTCCATCTGCTCCTGTCCCAGGGATTGAGACCAGTCTGTGCTCTGCCCGAGGCCCCTCTTGGCACCCAGGTTCTGCTCTGGGGCAGGAGGTGACAAGGACAGGACCAGCAATAATGCAGGAAATAAACAAAACCCCCCAAAAAACCCTATTCCCCGGAAAAGACAAGAAGGCTTCGAGTGGGACATCTGATTTGCTTTGTGAGGATGGTTATGGAAAAGCAATTTGCTGTTCCTCAGGTAACCTGAGGTGCTGGTTTTCAGGAATTTTGTCTCAGCTAGGTTTGGCATGAAATTCTTTTATTGTGAAGACACCAGGAAATGACAGTCACTCCTGAAGGACAAATAGCCAAGGCATGATACAGGAAAGGGTGGGGGGAGGAACAGAAGCATTTGGAAGGATCCAGCAAGAACATTATTTTCCCATGTCCATTAGGGTTAGCACAGAACTGCACTGATACATTTCACATATGTTGGAGCCAGAGCTGATGGTTGTGGGGTTGAAAGCTGCAGTCCCAGGGAAAATGAAACAACACTGGCAATTAAAATTAGGGTTTAAACAAATAAAACAAACAAAACAAATAGGGGATTGTACAACCCATCCACAAGCAATCCTTTCCCAGCTTTGGGCTGCACCTTGGTTTGAGAGCAGCTCCAGAGGTGTGAGAGGTGAAGGCACTGCTCCTTCCCAGTCATCAGAGGGGCAAGGGGTGACAGCAGGGGCAGGCACAAAAAAAAAACCTAATACAATGTGTTTTCAGCAAAACATTTTTCTCAGGAAGCACAGAGAGACAAGGAAACCAAACCATTACTCACAAGAAATGTATTTACATTACCCACAAAGAATTCTGACAAATTTGGCAACTCCACTTACAGTCAGCTCCTCCTGTGACAAAACACCAGCTGAAAATGAACTCGTCTGGACAAAATTAGTTTTCTGTGACTGCTGGGAGAGAAGGACAAAGGTTTTTCCTTCATCCTTTCCTTCCTTGCCCAGCCAGATGTGGATTCCACAGGGAAAAGAGCACTTGCCAGCACCCTCCCCATTAAAAAGATGTCACACAGCAAATCCATGTAAAAAATCCATTCATCCACCTGTAGTCAAAAAAAAAAAAAAAAAAAAAAAAAAAA
>VZRH01007267.1:82330-113461 GCA_013397555.1 Urocynchramus pylzowi | reverse complement strand
ACAACCCTCTACAAAAAAAAAAAAAAAAAAAAAAAAAAAAAAAAAAAAAAAAAAGAAGAAAAGAAAAGAAAAGAAGAGAAAAATGATACAGAGAAGCCTATCAAAATTCCTATGTTGGTTTTAGAGTTTAATAAGTGTGGAGTTTAATAAATACCAGGTGTAACATCAACCCCCTCTGCTCCAGGGACAGGGATCCCATTGCACAGGAGCAACACCCCAAAAATTACAGCTGGACTTGATGATCTTAAAGGTCTCTTCCAACCTAAATGGTTCTGTTATTCTATAAATGATTCCATGAAAAATTATTACTCTTGGAGATGGGAGGCTCTTTTTGGAGTTAAAAGTGGACTTGGTGATTTTCATCCCCCAAGCACTAAAATGAGATGGGATTTAAAAACTCTGTAATGACAGAAAAACAAATTACCTGGGAACTGAGGTGGCTGTGGAAAATGCTTTGTGTGGGAGAAATTCATATGTAAATTGGATTTTTAAAGAAAGCAAACATAGGATTTACTGGTAAATTATGTGTACCTCTGGAAAAGGCCATGAAACCCCCAGCTGGAGGCACAGCAGGACCATGGCCTCAGCCAGGACACTTTTCCTTCCTGATCTCCTCCAAACTCCTCCTGAACAGACACAGCTCCTTCAAGACAACTGCTGAGAATGGGAACATGCAGTTTTCATTACAAGGTTTAAATGCATTTCCTAAAAATAACCTGCTGTTTGGGGCTTTTAGTATCAGAAATAAATCCATATACACCACTAAAAGCTGATTATAATTAGTCACACAAGTAAAATTATAAGTGTAATTAACTACAGCAATTAATTGAAATGCCTTTGGCACATTATTTCCCTTCTTGCAGTTGAACGCAATTTGCATTTAAAGTTATATCATAAAGGGTATAAGATAGTAATCAATTTGGGTTATTTTATTACCTTTTACCTATTAATATCTTCTGAAGTGATTCAGACATCCAGTACTCAAACATAGTTTGATGCAAAAGAAACCCAAACAGCTGACACTGTTTTAATGACTTTTGTTTCCTCATAATCCACTCCAAACCACCTAAACTTTTCCCTGCCCTTCCTTTTTATTGCTTCACAAAAATACATTGGTTTCCATCGAGTGGAATCACCTTTAGAATGCCACCACCCTTCCCCTCCCCTCCCCACCAGGGCTGCTCCTATTCCCAGCACTGAGAGATCTTGATGGATGAGTTTGCAGATTGGGGGTGGTTATGAAGAATTTATGAGAGAGAAAGAAAGGCAGAGAAGTTTTACATTTTGCTGATTGTGCTGATATCGAGATTAAACTCCAAATAAATCATAGACAATCCCTATCAAGAGTGCAGTATCTTTGTACATCTCCAGTCATTGGAGTTTGTGGTACACAAAGCTCTGAGCTTACACAAAATGCTTTTCTTACAGGCAGTAAAACATAATGGCTCATGTCCTGGAGCCCAGCAGCCACTGGGAAACATAAGAATAATCCTGGTAGAGCAGCAGTGACCTCCCTGAGGAAAACAAAAGGAGTTTAAGTCTTAAAAGAGCAGAATAAAGACAAAAAAAATCAGCTGTGGAGGTGCTGAAGCTCTCTGTGAGGCTGAGACCCTCTGTGACGGACGATGCCCCACGTTCTGTGCAGCCCTTTATGCCAAATACATCCGAGGAAAGGAGGATTCACCACTCATTTCCATCTCCTCAGGGAATTCCAGGGCTCCAAACCCTTGGTACAGCTCAAACATTTTGGGGACTGGGAGCTGGGACAGCCCCAGGAACGTGGAGAGAGCTCAGCCCACAGAGCAGGTTGGGAGCAGAAAAATTGCCAAGGCTCCATTTCCTCCAAGGGTTTTATAACCCTCTTTGATAAACAATTTTTTTATTATTATTTTTTTTTTTAGCAGGAACCCAGTGTCTTATCAAGCCCTGCAAAGAGGGCCCTGGTGTCACATCACCCCCCTGGGCCGGGTTCCTGCTGTCCCTTTGTTCATGTGGCAGTGCCAGGCCATAAACGGGACGTTGGGGTTTATGAGCCCACAGATAAGAGTACCCATGTGCTGATGTGATGGAACCCGACGGATTTCTTCTAAAGAAACGGCCATTAAAGCTCACAAAGCACAAACACCCCGATCACCCTTTGAAATCCATTGCAATTCCCGCTGCAGCCGCGGGGCTGGTCCGGGATTGCGGCCGTGAAGGCCCCGTGGGCCCACGGGCAGTCCACAGGCCACGATTTACGAATGCCTTAGGTAAAAGCTTATTAAAAAGCTTTTTAAACACCAAAATCCTGCCTGGGTGCCCTGAGCGAGCTCTGAAAAGCTCGGGAAGGATTCAGCCTCAGGGCAGGGGTGAAACCACAGGAGGAGTTCCCTCATGGCCACAGGGATTGACAGCACCACCTCACGGAGTTCAGTTCATTTACAGAAGAAAACCAGTAAGATATATAAGGTAGAATTCATTTCCTCTCCTCCCATCCCTTGCTCCTTTTTTTCCTTTTTGTTTAAAAAAGAATCCCCACCAATGACAGCAAAATTCAGCTTTACCAGCCGCTCATAGGAGCAAACCAGGGATGCAACACAGGCTGGAATGCACAGCCAGGGAAAAGCCAGACACATGAGGAAACTGCAAAGATTAGGTGGAAACAGCAATATTCTGAAAGAAAAATTCAATTTGAGCCCAGAAATAAAAAGAAGAAGAAATAAAAACCCAGACGGCACAGCACAACTGCAGAAATTAAAGATAATATAGTGACCTGCCCAAAACACACTTGGCTTTTGGTGTTCCAGATATTTGGGGTATCCTAAGCAGTAAAATTGCTGGAAAGTTTTTGGTACAGCTTCCAAGGGATTGTCAGCACCAGTCAGCTGAGCTCCAGCAGGGATTCTGCAAGGAAATTATTGTGGCAAAGGCAGCTGAGAGGGGTTGAAGGACTGGGAATAGTGCAGGTTGTTGTCCAGCTGACAGGACAGCACAGCCAGCCAAAATAAATCTGGCCCCTCTCTGCAAGCAGTCTTCCTCAAATGCCTTCCTTTGGAGTAATCTTTTATTTTAAGCAAAATACACAAACAAAAGAAAATAGTGTCAGTTTTACTATTGTACACATGAATCAAAAATATCCACTATAATCATCACCAAAATAAATTATTGTCCCGGTCTGAAATGGTGGGAAACTGCAGTTTTCCTTTCACTCAAGTGGAGGACATTTTATGGAAATATATTCCTCAGGGATAACTTACATTTTCAGGGATTTGAATAAGAGTTATCAGGCATTTATTTGTATTACAGTTGTGCATATTAAATTTTGTACTGTGGGAAACAGATGAGGATCTTAAATGGTCATTTTTATGCAAGAGAATTAAGGATGACAGTTCCAAAGGGGCAGAAGCCCTTTAAAACAGCATCTTTCCATGAAAATGAAATAGCAGATAGAATATATTTTGATATTTGGGTGACTGCACCCTTGTTCTTTAGGCAGGTAACTCCATGCAGCATTTCCCCAGTAAAGCACTTTCCAGCTACATTTTTAGACAGAGAACCCAGCTAAGAAAACCCTTCCCTGTCCCCCTTTTCCCTCTTTTATTTTTTTTCTTTTTTTAAAGCACAAAGCAAAAGAAGTTTTGTTTAACAGGCTGGAGCAATCAGAGGGATCAGAGCTCAGGTTGCGGACGTGTCAGCTTTTCCACCACTGATCCTGCTCCCCTCAGCCATCCTGCATTTATTTTTAAAAGGTCATTAAGCAAGACACAAAAGGTGAAGTGCAACGTTACAGATTTATAACCTGGCTGGGCTCTGCCTGGAACACAGAGCTCAGGTACAGGAGGAGTCTCTTTGTGCTCGGCGACATCAAAGCCCAGCAGCCAAGGCAGGGGAAGATTCAGAAGGGAAATTCACATCTGTGTTCTATCCCCAACCTCCCTTTAGTCATCCTTTAGTGTATTTTGCTTATTTGAACTCTACCCTTCCTCACACTCAACTTGGCTTTTGCTGTGTGGCAGCACCTGACACTCTCATGGAAGAAAACCTCAAATTATAGCCAGAGGTTTGGGGCCCAGTTAAATCAGGTAAACAAGAGATTTCCTGCTAAAACAGATCATTCTTCAGGTCACTCTTAATTCTTACTACTTAAACTGCAGTTATAGCAGCCAGATCTCTGGATGATGTTAAAATCCAAATTTAATGTCCTTTTTAACTGAGCCACTATCTGAACACATACACACTGAAAACAATCACCGTCTCTCTCATAATTAATTCATAATCATTTAAAGAAAAAAAATAAAAAGGAATTGGAAGGAAAGGTAAGAAGTTTAAACAGCCAGTGTGACATCCTTGCTCACATCTCATGGCCAAGCTGCTCCTCTGATATGCTGCCAACTCTTCATCAAAAAGCTTCCACTCCAACTCTCTTTGTTACCAGTTAAGTGCTGGGGCTGCCTGTGCTCAAAGAGCCTGTGGGCCCAGAGATTTATTCCCTGGTGTGTGTCTTTTAAACACAAACATTTATATAATCAAACCTGCAGATAAAAAGGCACGGCCACATGGCAAGCAAACATTTCCAATGTGTTGGCTCCTGAGCAAGGTCCCAAACACGAGTGTGTGCTCGCAGCCAGTGTGCAGCACCACCGCCTTCCTGTGTGGAATCCTTCCCTGCCCCTTCAAGCAGTGTTTGGGTACAACAGGAGTGGCTTTGATTTAGAGGGTTTTTTATTCCATATCAGAAGGAAAGCACCACAGAACAAAAATTCATCCAACTTTCTGTTCTGCTTGCTGGGGGCTCTCAACACAAAGCTCCAGCACTGAGCTGTGGCTGAAATCATCCCTGAATGAACTGCTGAGCCCAGAGCTCCAACTTCAGCCAGTTCAGATCCGTTTTGACCTCTGCAATTCCCCTGGGCTGGTTTGAACTGGGGGGGCTGGGGCTGTGCCCCAGCTGTGTCCTGACAGCACTGAGCTGAGGGAGATCATCACAGCCCAGATTTAATGGCTCTGCTCCTGCCAAGTATTCCTAAATATCTGAGTCTGCACCACACTGGGGTATGTTCATCCTGCCCCATTGCTGAGCTCTTCCTCCCTCTCTTGGAATCCCAGGATGGTGTGGGTTGGAAGGGACATTAAACATCCTCATCCTCATCCCACCCCTGCCATGGCAGGGACACCTTCCACCACCCCAGGCTGCTCCAAGCCCCATCCAACCTGGCCTTGGGCACTTCCAGGGATCCAGGGGCAGCCCCAGCTGCTCTGGACAAGCCCCCCACATCCTCTGCCCTGCCCAGGCACCAGGGGACAGCTGTCACCCTGTCACCCAAGGCCCTGGAGGAGGGATCTGCCTCACAATGTCCAGGGCTGAGCTCTGTAATCACCCTGTTCCTTGCATTGTCTCCCTACTCCAAACATCACAGTACAAACACCATTTGTAAGGGTTCTGATTTGCCAGTGCTGGTGTTGGATCCTTTTTCTGGCCCTGCAGCAGCAGCAGCAGCAGCTTCCCTTTGTTGTTCTCCAGCTCCCAACCAACACCCACGCTCCAGCTTTCCTGCAGCTTCTCCTCAAGAGGCCAAGGTTTATTTTTAAGACACAAATATTTTCCCCAACAAAACGCTGCATTAGGTGAAGGCACAATTTCATTGCATGCTAAACATACAGGAGATTTAACCTAAAACTCTGCTTTCTATATCACATTTCAGCAAACTTTAAACCAGATTACCCAGAGATGCAGCAATTCCTGGACAAACTTCTGAGGGATGTAAAGACCGAGCCAAACCTGTTGCCTCAAACCTTTCCATTGACTCCAAACATAGAATATAATCCACCACCTTTCCCTTTTATTTGTTGGTTTAGTTCCTTTCTTCAACCTCAGTTTGACCAAAACCTCTCAAATTCATGGTGTAATGACAATGTAATTTGCAAGGTACTTTGAGGGAATAAGAAGCTGGAGAAGAGTCAGAAAAAACTTGGGATTTAATAGTTCTATGCAAAATAAGACCTTGGTAAGGGCCCCAGGAGCTCCCTGTGCTTCCCCTGTTCAGGATCAGGGAAAACCAGAAGATTTTAACCTCACACAGAGCTGAGAAACAACACTGAGAATGTTCACAGCCATTTAGAGACAGTATTTCCAAAATCCAAAAGAAGTCATCACACAGCACAGCTCTCTCAGCCACTTCATTTGGACTTTGCACCCAATAAAAACCTAATGCTGAAAAAAATTTCAGCAGCACTGAGATAAAAAATATCAGAGTACAGAGAGTGCTGCATTGCCAGCTCTCACAAACACTCTGACAAAGGCTCTGAAGCATCTGCTGCTGTTTATTTTTTTTTTTTTGCAGGGAAGTGCACGAACTCTGACCACCCAAAGCAGCTTGTGACCCACCTGGAGACATCTCTGTGCTCTCACCACGAGTTTTAAATGCACTGGGAAAAGCTGGGTGAGGTTCAGTCATCAGGTGTGTCTGAAATTACCCTAAATATAAATAAAACCTGTATTTTGCCACAAGATTTCCTCATTGGTTTTCTATGCTCACAACTCCCAGCGAAATTTAATTTCTATCAAATCTAGAAGCATCCTTAATCTATTTTCTCCTTTGTGACTCATTTTGCTGAAGGGACCTTATCAAACATTGCTTTTCATTTTCACAAACAGGAAATCTTTTACACACGATCGAGGAAGCCAGAGGCTTGTCCCAAACAAAAGGCACAATCTCCCCAGCTCCTGACAGGTTTTTATTTTCCTGAAACGATAAATCAGCAAGCATGGATGACTGCATTTTACTCACTTCTTGCTTCAATTTACTGGACCTGAGGGAAAAAGGGTAACAAAAGGTATAATTAATATAATTAATATCTACGTGGATGCTCCGGGCCCCGGGCCAGTGACTGTGCCTGGAGCCCAGCACGTTCTCAGGACATGATCACAGATAAATCTGGGATATTTTGATATTTACATACAGGGAAAAGCAGGGATAGAGCCTCCTGTGCCAGCCCAGGGGAGGACAGGGAGCAGGGCTGGAACAGCAGCTCCAGAACGGATCCAGCACTTGATGAGGATGGCAAATGCCTTTGGATTTGGGATTCAGGGAAGGGAAGGGACAGTGGTCACTCCTGTGGGCAGCAGGGCCCTGCAGGGTTGACACATCCATCCCTCCCCTCTCTGGGGGGAATAAGAGGGTTTGGCACAAGGGGTGCTGTCCCTGCTGTCTCCTTCCCCTCCCTCCCAGGAGAAACATCAAAGACCACCCCAGGTTTGCAGAAGTCTGGCTGACCCAGCCCAAAAGCAGGACAGGTGCTTCCAGCACTCCACACCCACAAAGGGAGCAGGGAGAACCCCAGCACAGCCCGTTTCCCACTGCTCCCACCTCACAGAAGGGGCTCTGCTCAGTTCTGAGCCCTCCTGTGAGACCTGCACAGTTCTCATCTGGGAAGTCAAAGGGATTCAGCAGCAGCAGATGGCTGCAGGCTGGGCAGGGATGTGACACCTTCATCTCTTTAATGTCCCCTGCTGCACTGAATCAATAAAAGCTTTACCACTGACAGCAGCACGTAGGAACATCCTCAGTAATTAGAGTTTTTCATCCTTTTAAATTCCCCTTTCAATACCTCAAAGTAACAGAGGGAAATTCATGACAGGAAGTACTTTAGCCCATATTCTTTATACTAAAATTAAATTTTCAACCTTGAAAATGCCCAAGTGACCCCAGTGAGGCCGTGGGGTGACCACACCCAGTAAGAATGACCAGTGCTCTGAGAGTTGATCACCAGGAAAGTGTCACCACCCAGTGCTGCACCAACACTCCCATCCCAGCCACACATGGCTTCACTTGCAGACACCCTGGGGATGCTGGTGCGTGCTAATCCTTGGATAAATACCCACTGAGCATCTTCAAGGGCTGTAAAAAAAGAACAATGGTTCATTTCCAGCTAAAGAACCCAGGTGATGCTGACATCAGCTCTGTGCAGACTTTGGTCTGGTTGCCAGCTCAACCAGATCCACTTCCTGCTTGGAGAAAAGCAAGGCTGTGAGTGCAGCAGGGCTCTCCCATCCCTGTCTGCCCAGGGCAAGTGTCCAGCACTGTCTGCAGTCACAGCTACGTGGGCAAACAGCCCTGGATGCAGCAGGGACACCTCAGGCACCGGGACTGCACATCATGTACCTGCAGATCCTGTCCAAAGACACCAGAGCAAAGCCTTCCTGTACCTGAGGGATCACTTCACTGCTGACATGGATTGTTTTCAAGTAATAAGTGTTATTATCATCAACAAAATACCCAACTTACCTTTTGTAAACAATGAAGAAGCTGCAAAGAATTGCTGGATGCACGCCCATGCTTCAGCTTTTGGATTGACAAAGGCATTTAAGCTTCATAGAAGCAGCACAGACACTTCAAAGCAGGAAAACAGTTATTAAAAATTATCTGACAAGAAGTGACACTTCATCTGCATCCACAGTATTTAATTTGTTTGAATAATATAGTTACAGATAAACAGGTTCACTCCATATACAATTACCAATACCTTTGTTTTAATACAGCTCATATTCCAGTACATCAACACTATTTTATTTACAACGCATTTATGTACATTAACATCTTTCTAAAGTCAGTGCATTGTCAATAAGTTTTATACAATAATTTACAAAGTGAATGTAGTTAATAGTTAACTTAATAAATTTACTACTAATTCTTGAATTAATTTAATTTAAAAAATTAATTACAACCAATGTAACAAACACAGAAGATCAAATAACATTAGTAGATTGTGCTACCTGCTTAAATAAAACATTTTAAAGTAAATCAGTTGAAAATCTTTCACTTTTCATGGAGTTTGCGGAGGGAGGAGTAGACAAGTGGGTGTTGAAAAAGCTTCTAACCTAGAAATTCACTAGTCATGTTTGCTTTTCTTTAGGCTCAATGTTCAGACCACTTTAAAGATAAAAGACCATAGAGGATAAGGAGCAACACCTGACAGGTAAGACAAGACTCATTTTGGAACAGATCTGCTGTCCCCAAAGAGGCACAACCTCCAAAGGCTGGGAGGGTCTGCCTGAGCAGACAGCCAGACCAGCTGATATCATTTCTTCAATGGATAAACCCCAGATCCTCCTGGAAATGAGAAACTGCTGAAGGTTTGGCATTCTTGTCAAACACCCCAAAATGAATCCAAACATTAATCGCAGAGAACCACGTGAGTAACAGTTTTGTTAGTGAAGGTACAAAAATCTAGAGAACTGGGAAGATGATGTACAACAAAATTGATAAGCTGCTTAAGCTCAGCTAAAGAACAAAAGGCCAAAAGAGTGAAAATTTTTGTCTTCATTCAGATATGCAAACAATTTAACACTGAAAATGTTTAAAGAAATGCCTGCTCAAAAAAAAACCAACCCTCTTTTTTCCAGTCTCTGCTAAGACTCAGTCACACTTCCCCTCATGCAAGAAGCCCCTTGAATTACAGAGCATGTTGCAAGGGCATGGAAAGCAAGTCTGGTTTAATTGCAAGTATTTGCATAACCTGGTGTAACAAACAAACAAACAAACAAAAAGATAATTTGAAAAGGCAACCAAACTTTGAAAACAAGAAACTGAGTTAGGAAACCAATTAAAAAAAAAACCTCCATCCATGAATGCTACGACAGCTACCTGACAGCCACAGCTTCTTCCTTTGAAATACACAGTGGATATTCACAGCCATTCACTCCAGAGCCCTTACAACAACAACAACAAAACCAAACAAACAGTGGGTTTCAATTGAATCAGATGCATTTTCAAAAGTGCAAATTTCAAAAGCAACACCAGTCATGAAACATAAGCTCAAGCATCTCTCCTTCCAAAAGCTGGGAACGTTTTGTGCAATGTGCACATTTTAAGACACCGTGAGTGTAATCACAACTACTCTCTCCAACCTGAAGTTTCTTCTTGAGGCAGCTCAAAAAAGTTTGAGCCAGCACTCTTCAGGCAGAAAAGCCATTCCTGAAACATGTTGATCTGCACAGCCAACACGTGGAGAAAACACAAGTATAATAAACCATTCAAGTGTAGAAATTAATCTCTTCTCAAATGATGATTTGGTTGTGCTCCCAACATACAGAAAGAAAGCAACTGACACACATTAGTGGTGGCAAAACTGGAAACTTTTCTTCCCCATCACAATAATTTGTTTCCATTTGTGCACTTTTCCTTCTCTTGCCTTCCCTGTTTTGCCAATAAAATGCAATAAAACTGCAGGAAAAAGGAGGTAGCAATATCATGTTGTCCAAAGACAACACTATAAATTGTTTTTCCCCGTTACCTTAAACCTAACGAGAGCCTCAGGGGGTGTTAGAACAGTTGGTAAACTCTACACTACTCTGTTTAGCTCTTATTTGGATGTTTAATTTAGCTCTTATTTGGTCCTAGTTGGCTTTTCTCAAACCATTGGGTTTAAAGGCCAGTGGCAGTCTCAGATGTCCAACATCAGAAACGTTTCGAGCATGTAGTGAGAAAACAGAACAAAACAATACTACTGGATATTAACTGCTTAACCAGGGGCTCTTTTTGTGCTTTCAGCTCACAGGGGACAATGACAACCACAAGCTGTTCTCTGTCTCAGTCACGGCCTCCCCAGGGGCACATCCCAGGGTTTCTCCCTCAGCCTGGGGAGCTCAGGCTCACTGCAGCACACAGTACTTCTTGTAGTCGGACTCGAAGTCCTCGTCCATGCTGCTCGTGTCTGCCATCTTCTTGCCATCGATCTTGGGCAGGAACTGGGCATAGTCCACCCCCTGCTGCTCGTAGAACAGAATGTAGGCAGAGTCCGTGTCGATCTCGTCCGGGTGCAACTCCTGACACAGGGAAAACACCCCATGGGATAACTGCTGCACTTCAAACACACACTACTGCCCCAAAAAGTGTATTTTTAACTGGGTGTAACACAAGGAATCCCGTGGTCTGTCTCCCCTCTTTGTTATCTCACTCCATGAATTACTTGGGAACTCTGACAATTTTATAGTGATGAATGCAGATACTTAGAAGTGTCAGAGCTGAGTTATTCACCAATTGAATACAAACTGCTGCCATCATGGAAATGTATTCCTGGCTTTCCATTCTTAGTCATTTTTCCATCTTTGTACAAAATAAGCATCTTCCCTTAACTGTGGGAGGAGCTGATGAACAGATGTTACCTTGGAAAAAAACCTCACGTACAATTTCAGCTAATAATTTTAATATTTATCTGGTGCAGCTTTGGAGATGCTCCTGATTTCACACAGCAGCTCTCCACAAATATTTGAGTTAGTGGAAGGTGTCCTTGCCCGTGGCAGAGGGGTGGAATGGGATGAACTTTAAGGTTCCTTCAACCCAAACCATTCTGCGATTCTAAAATTTCTTTATCTGGAATTTCTGATTCTAAATTTCTTTAGCTCTGGGTAACCACGGCAAAAATTATTTGAAAAAATTAGAATAACGATGTGGAATAATGAGGAAAAGAAGTGCTTTACCTTGCAGCTGCTGTCATTGTAGCAGTACCACTTGTTGTTCGGGTTTTTGGCATAAGTGACGTAATGACCTCCTCCCATAATTCCTGAATGGCACTGAGGAGAACGAAGAAGAAAAGAAATCCTGGATCAAACATCCAATAAATGATTCCCAAGTTCATTATCTGTGAGTGAGTCATCACGACAATCTAGACAGCTGGAGCTGACTAACTTAACACACACAAGCAGAACAAATTAGCAGACGCTTAATTCATACCCAGTTTTACAGCGAATTTACGGTGCTGACTTTTGCCCTCCTTCCCTACAGATCCCTGTACTGGCACGAAGCCAACGAAGGCATTTGGTTAGAGCAGAGTGCCAAGGATCAGCTGTGGCAGAGGAGCAGCCACCTACCGAGATTGCATATAGGTTGTAGATGGGGTTGACCCAGACGTCGTCTCTTTGGTCGTCGGCGGTGTCGTCCTCGCTGTGGTTCTCGCCCTGCCCGTTGCTGAGTGAGCTCTGCTCCCACAGGTACCCGTTGGCCAGAGCCCCCTCGCTGTCCTGCCCGGGGTACAGCTCGCTCTGGCTGCCCCCCAAAGCCTGTCCTTTAGTCAGGGCATCCCCCTGCTCGTGCTCAGCACCGTTCTCCCTGTTTGCAGCCAGGTTTTCCTTGCTGCTGGACAGTTTGTTTTTCCCCAGCTGGGGCAGCCGCAGGCGCCCTTTGCCTCTCCCCAAAGTCCTTGGGCTGCTGTTGGGGCTGCTGTTTTTACTGGAGGGGCAGCTGGTTCCACTTTTCCTCCCCAAGGATGGAGATGCTAGGACAGAAAGCACAGAGATTACTAAGACGAGTTCAAACACAGTCTAGATTTCTTTTGAAAGTCATTTTTTTGAATAACCAAACATTAAACCTTACTGTTTCATTGCAGCTCATGAGTAATATATAGAATCTTTGTGCATACACATCCATACACCTAAAAACTGAAATTTAATTCTTTTATGCAGAAGCACATCCCTCACTAATTCCAACCCACTTACACAAGTACCAATATCTGTTGTCACTGAGCAACTTCTTAAATTTTCTTTCATTTTTTAATGCTAAAGCTTCACTAAGAAATATTTCCAAGTGTAGTGCTTTGGCAAAAACCCCCCCAAACATTAACATAATATTTTACCCCTCCAAACACCAGCACAGAGTGTGGAATTTTTCCCAATCTTTCCCTACCTTTGACATTATTGAGGACAGTAGTGTTTAGGGAGGATGGACTCCTGTTCAGTGTGTCCCCTTCTCCTGCTGTGCCAGTGATCTGCACATCTGCTTTCCTGGTGTCCCCTTGGCCAGGCCGTGCTTCAGGAAGGCTCTCAACCTGCAGGGTGAGCTGCTTCCTTTGGAAATGACTCGGATCCCTTTGTACCAAAAAGGCACTTGGGTCAAAATTTTCTCTGGGAAATTTAACAATTTTCTGGGATTTTATCCAGCGGCCGTTAACGAACTGAAATCTTTTCAGGTGAATGATCTAAGGGGAAACATGGTAGAGGAAATTATTAAAGGGGGGCAATGACATCCCAGTGAGTAATTTCACTGTTCAAAGAGAGCTTTTCCCAAAACATACACATTTTATTCTATGCTAGTAAAAATCATGCTCTGTGTGACAATTTGGATTTTGGGATCAGGCTGGTAAAATATGAAACTAATATTTTCATGTGGCAATGATGCCAAAGGTTGCTTCAATTCAGTGATCAGCACTGTTTTGAATAAGCTACCAAATGTGAAAAATAAGAACTGCAGGTGTTCCACAACCAGAGAGGAGATCTTGTCACCATCTGAGCAAGAGCTGTGCCAGAGCAGCTGACACTGAGCACAAACCACCACCACTTCCTGCAAGGCAGCAGCTAAAAACATTCAAAAGGACTTGAGATTTGCTTTATTTGCCTGCAAACTCAGTCAGTGCCCCACCTGAGAGTGTGAACAAAGCAAATCATCTTATTCAGAGCAAGGTGACTTGGCAGATTTGGGAGCAACGTGCTTTGGGTTTGCTGCTGAGGAGCAAAATGACACAAGAGCCTACCAAAATAGGGGGAAGTCTCCAGAGATCCAGTTTTTTGGTGGCCAGACAGTGGGTCTTGCACTTGGAGCAGTAGTACATCTCATCCTCCCCCAGCTCCTCCTCGCTGGTGAAGGCTCTCAGACAGCTGTCCAGGTTGATGGGCTCTGCCTGGGCTCGGCGGCTTTGTTCAACACTTTCATGTTCTTCCACGATCTGAAGGGAGAGAAAACTGTCTCTGACTTGGAAATGTAACACACACTGCTCAGAGGAGGGCCCTCCTCACAGCATCACAAATAACTTCGCTGGGTTGTTCAGAATTGAAGATAAAAACGAGATGCGGTAAGTGTGAGCAGGAATTTCATTTCAGTTATGAAGAAGCAGATAAAAATAATTCACTGTTCTTATACTTGGGCTCTGCTTATAAATTATCCATAAAGCACAACTTTATAGATAAAACTCACAAATTGGAACAGTTATTCCAGATTCACCCAGCTACAGACTAACCTTCAGATGTGTTTTGTTGGCTTAATGAGGAAATAGGTTTACTCACATGCATAACTGTTTATAGTTACAGAAAACTTATCAAATTAAGATATTTTGTAATGTATTATGTAATATATTATATATCTTGACTAGCTTAAAAGCAATTCACAACAGACAGCAAATGCACTGCTGTGGTTCTTTAAAAGCTTCCCTTCCACACCATTAGACCACTTAAGAGGTCCAACATCAAGACATCGATTTATCCAGAATACACTGCCCACGATTGCTGCCTTTGGTTTAACAGAAAATGGACAAAAGCAGCATCACATAAATAGAAAGGCTGCAATGGGTGGTGTTTCAGAGGTGCTACCAAAGACCAAAGGGTTTCTGTTGGGATTTTACCCGTTCCTGCGAGGTCTGGTAGCGCAGGTGCAGCGCGGTGGGGTCCCAGTCCACAGCAATGTAGGCATTGCCCACACAGGCCCTGTCCTCTGAGCACTCAATCTTGCAGCCACGGCAGAACCTGAATCAGAAGGGTTGGGTGTGGTCAGTGCAGTGTCCAATCACTTCTGCATTTGTTCAGTTCTGCTCCTGGTTTTGGATCCTCTGCACCCTCCAAGCTCCAGGCGTTGCCTTCAGTGTGAGACATTTTTGTGCAGCAAAGCTCGGGGTTATTTGTGTTTTTAATGCAAAACTTTACCAGAGTGAGAAATGGAAGCAGCTGGGTGAGCTCCACCATCTGCCTGCACATGATCCAGTGGAAGGTGTCCCTGCCCACGGAAGGGTTGGAATGGGATGATCTTTAAGGTCCTTTCCATTCCACTATGATCCAGTGCTGACCAAACCCAGCTACAACCCCAAAAACTCCACTGCTCTGTCTCCACAAGTTATTTTCACCATGATAACTAATTCTAACAGCTATAAAACACTTTTAAAAAAATTAGTTTGTGGCCTGAATACCTTCCAGCAAGGGTCTGGAATTTTCATTAGCAAGTCTTTGTTTATGGGAAATTCCAAGCATCCTTCCAGGATGAGTTTCTTATTGTCCATTTTAGATCTTACCCTTCAAATGGCAAAGAACTCACAGGGGTAGATGAATTACATCTAAAAATTTGGGTTTGTGTGAATCCCCCAAACCATGGAAGTCTGTGGACATTGAAGGCTGCACACAGCCACAGAATATTTTAAGGGGTTAGCAGGTTTTAGATAATCTCATTTCTGTCTCCTAATTTAAAGTTTCTGTGGCAGCAGAACTTTCAGCTCTGCAAGTCATAAAAGCCGTGCTGCAGTGCAAGTCTGCCTGGAGAGAGTTCTGGGTGAAATTACATTCCAGATTCTTATTGTTTGATATTACCTCTGAAGTCTGAAATGTACCACAGACCCATTACCATAAATTACCTTTCTGCTGAAGTGATTCCCTGCTGTAAATGGAAAAAAGGACAATTTACCTGTACCATGGACACCAAGCACAAGAATTTCCATCCTTCTGAACTACCCTGAGGGTGAAGGGGTACTGATACCCCATGCTGTCATCACTGAAACAGAGGAGAACACAACATCAAACAGCAGCACTCTCACTGCAATTACCTCCCTTCACTGGGCTTGTTACGATTACTTAAAGAAAACCCTCAAAATAATAATTTTGGTTACAATTTACTATTAAAAGCTGCCTTTCCATGGCTTAAATTCATCAAATATAAATAATTATCAATCACTGGATAAGAACAAAGCCAACATTTAAGTGCAGCTACATTTAACTGTACTAAAAAGGATTTAATTTTAATTACTGCCATTATTATGAGAAACCAAATTAACACAATTTTAAATCTTGCAAGCAAGTGTAAGGCACTGTACTCTAACTCAGATGCAAGGCTGAGGTGCCCAACTCACCAGTCCTGTGCATGGTTACTGGCTTCCTGAGGAGGGAGAGGGCTGGCCAGCCTGGAAACCTGGATCCACACAGCATCATAGAGGTCCCTTTTCCGTGTGTGAACTGTGCAGGGAACAATCAATGGCATTCCAAAGAGACTGGGCCTATTCTTCTGAGATGAGAGAAAATACAGCTCTGTCCTCATCTGTGGAAGCAAAAGGAGGAGTCAGATGTGAAGGTGCATTAACTCATAGTGCAATAATCCCCTGGATTGCTGGCCTTGTGACTTATTTCAGACCTTAGCAATTAAAATTAATCAATAATTGTATTAAAATGACTAATTCCAATATTAAATACTGTAGATTTTGATCACTGACTTGAAAAACGTTTACATTTTTTGATATGATGGCGAGGTTATCTGACCACGTCACGCACAAATGTGTATAATTATCATGTGGACATTAAAAAAATCTTTGCTTTTTTCAAATTTCTTCCCAAGTGTGCAGCACCAAGAGCTGGTAAGCATGCAAGGCCACTGACCATTTTCCTGTGCACTGCAATGATGTAGCCTGTGCAGGGGCTGTCACACAGCGAGGGCACGTGGCCGTTGAGGGTCCAGCTGGGCGGGCTGCGCTCCGTCCCACATGGCACCACCGTGTTTGGCATCCCATTGGGAATGAGGCTTGGCTTGGGAATGTCCCCGTTCATCAGGATGGTGGGGGCTCCGTTGGCTGATGGCCCAGTGGAGCTCTCTGCAGGCAGACAAATCAATTATCAATTATCCACAGCAACCACTCAGTTTTTATCCTTTCCATTCTGTGTGGACACCGAGCACAACCCACACGTGCCCTTTCTGTAATCCTCACTTAGTGATAAACCTGAGCTTCTCAACAGTGTGCAGGTGAAATGAGCAGGAAAAGCAGAGTTTTCTCTCACCTGTCTGCACAGGGCTGGATGCTGAGGTGGGGGAGCCTGGGATGGGGATCTCAAACGCACACAGGAAGCCGCTGACGGACAGCCGCACCTTCTGGTTGTCCTGAGGGAAGTTCTTCAGGAGAGAGGGAAAGCTGCTCAGGCACTTGGATACCTTCATCTGGGACCAAAATGTGTTCTGTTCTTCTGCAAACTGCGTTTATCAGCTCCTCTCTCCCTCCCATCTGCCTCCTTACACCTTTCCAGAAGAATGAAGGAACCCAAGCCCTCTGCAGGAGTTAGCAGTGGTTCTCTAAACACACCCAGAGCATCTCATTCCAAGCACTTTTAATCTATAGCAAGAAAAAATCCCCCTGGAAAAAATCCCCCCCCCCACTGTAAGCCAGTCAGTCTTTATGGTCCTGATGTCTTGACAGTGTTTAAACTCATCACAGCACCTTAACTTGAGATTTATTACCTCAAGATGATTTTTTTCCCTAAAAATATCATTAGCAATCAATTTTAATCTATTTACAGAGAGCCAAATTGCTGTTTAAGAATGAAATAAAAGTTCATATAGAGACATAACTAAGCTGATTTTTTACCATACTTTTAGTTATTTCACAGCTCTTATAAGCAAAGTTTAAACGTTAAAAATAACAAAGAAGCAACAAAACCACCCAAAGCATATTGCAGCAATAATCAATCTTTTTTTCTTTTACCTTTATATTGGAGCTGTGCACCTCTGCAAGCAGAATCTGCTCTGGTTTGAGGCCACAGAGTTCACTCAGCTGTTTTTTCAAGCCTGTGTACTTCTCATCCATGTTCAATCTCAGCCCATATCGAACAGGAGTGGTACCATCTAATTTAATTACTTTAAAGGGGAAAAGAACCACCCTGGTCAGCAACCAGGCAAGTTTTAATGACAATAATACATTACAGCTCCCCATTTATTGGAAAATATTTTTTCCCCAACTTGAACAGATTATTTATTTCATTTTCCCAGTCAATTTTTAAGGTCTGCAGGCAATGTCACAATGTCAGAAAATCTCTTGCTGCATAGGCAGTAGAAAATGGTTTCAAAATTGTTTCACTTTTTTACCATCTTTCCTTTTGCCCCGCTGCCAGCAACCCACAGCTCCTTCAGAGCACAGTTCATGACCCATAGTGTATTTTCCCCCAGCCACTGTTTTTCCTCTGGGCAGATTTAGGACAACCTCCGCAAGAGAGGGAAGTTCTCAAAATTTCCATTTTAAACAGATTTTATATTAAATCCTTCAATCAAGACTAAAAATGGGCCATCCTTTTCTGTTTCTAAAGGCTTTATCTTGGTTTAATTGTGTTCCAAAGAAAATTCTTGCACTCTTATATTAAAATGACTGTATTACTCTTAATAAATAGCAATGCAAACAAAATTTGATGCTTTATAGCTGTTACACTTATACAGATTTTGTTTGAGGAATGGCACATTTACACCACTCACCTGTAATTTCTAGGTGCATGTAGCTGTCCATTGGCAAAGGCAAGGATAAAAAATTAAAAGGGTCAAACCTAACACTTATATGCCCACAAGTTTTACATTTCACTTGGGACTTCAGCTGCCCATGAAATAAATCTACAACAATGGATCTGTTTCTTCTCAGATGGTTTTCCCAGGCCTGAAATGAAGCACAAAAAATATAATATAAAGTGTTAGAAACTGGAGAGTACTTCATTGGTCTCCAAAGTTTCTTTGGCCTATGGGAGTCAAATTATTTCCACAAAAGTTATTTCCAAATTTCTAATAAATAGGAACTATTTATTCACAGCACAAGTAAAGGTCTCAACACAATAATCAAGGTATGACACCATTTAAAATATTTCTGAGGGGATCATCAGGCATCTTGAAATATTTTGATACTCCCTAATTTTGAGTTGCTCAAAATTGTTGTCAAGTATCATCTTCATAATTTTATTACGACAATTAAAATTAATTTTCAGCTCAAAGGTGAAATTATCTCTGTAAATCACAGCTCTGACAAGATCCAAAAGGTCCTAGAGTCCCAAAATGTTGCCAAAGGCAGCCTCATCAACAATTTCTCAGCTTAGTACTGTAAGGAGAAGAAAAAACACACAAAAAGGCAAAGATTTGAAGCCCTACCTCTGCTGCCACCTCCCAGTCTGGCCGACCATCACTGTCCTTCAGTTCCACATATGGCTTATCATGAACTCTGTTCAAGTCCTCGTGGAGCCCATCCAGAAGAAAAGCCAGAAGCTCCTGTGAGTCTTGCTGTTGAAAGCCATTAAACCTTGGAGCATATTTTGCTATTGTCCACTATAAAAATAAAACAGCAGAAACTTACTTAATATCATGTAAAAAATGTAAAAATACATCAAAATATTGTAGATGAGACATGTGCTGTCAATGAACACAAATTCAATTGCCAAGAGCTGAAGGGAGCCCCTGTGCTTTCAGAACAAAAGCTCATTTACAGGTAAATGCATCACCTTTTGTACCTAAAAAGGGCTATAAAAGCCACTTCTTATGGCACAACTTGTGTCACATCACATAACTCCTTTGGCCTTACAAACACAAATTCCACCAGGTTTGATGAACACTGGCTCCTTCTAGGGAAGACTGAGTCTCCAAACTGCTACAATACAGGTATCACCAGGAAAAAGTGCACTGAATTTCTGCTTTTCCAAGAAAGCCTTGTTTTCCACCCCAGAGTAACTCACCCTCAGCTTTAAGGGGGCTATGTTCTTCTGGGTGCCACTCCACAGCTCCTGCACCAAATCCCCATAGCACTTGGCCATGTGTCCTTTCATTCCTATGGGATTTGTCCTGGAAATCACAAAGGAATTAATACCAGATTCAAATGTAACCACAGCTCAAGCCTGGAGATGAAGAAGGAAGCAGAAAAGCTTCCTGCTCCCAGCAACAAGAGGTTGTATTTCCATGCCTCTAATGTAGTATCTGCTGCAGAGCTGGTAACACTGAATTTAAATCATTCCTTCCCACTGAATTTCAGCTTGCAGAAGCAGACAGCCCTGAAGAAATGCTGCAGCACCCAAAATGCCACTGTTCTCCCCCAGGAATTACCTGTTCAGCTCGTAGAGATGCCTCCCTGAGATGAAGTAACGGGTCAGGGGCTGTGTGTTGCTGACACACTGGATGCTGGAGTTCATGAAGCACGTGTTCCCCAGGTTGCTCAGGCCTGTAGCACCCTTCTCAGTAGGAACTGACCAAAAAAACCCATCATTTTAGTTGTGCAGATGAGAAAATTCAGAATGTTCTACCAGCATCTTCTCACAGTAATCAATTTAATGGGACCTGCTCCCAGTTATGACACTACACAGATGCAGCAGATGTTTAAAATATCTGCTCTCTCAACTCTGCCTCACAGAAATTGAGGTATTTTGTTGATCTGATCCACCACAGACAGCAGTGCAAGCCATACAGAATATTTACAGATAATTATGGTACTGAAAATTCTGGGTTCATTTGTTAAAATCTTAATTATTCCTTGTTTTAACAAAATCCAAGGTAACAAACAAAAAATCCCACCCTCCCACATTTCCAGCATTTAAGTTAATACAAAGGCCAAGCAAAGCAGCATAGAAGACCTCACCCAATGTTCACAGGACTTGTGTTTAAAAGGATTGTTTCAACATTTCAACTGTTTTCTTGGATTTTTCTTCTCATCATAATCCAGTGACTCAGTGAAAGACTCACCTTTGTGTCTGTCTATTTTACTGCTGTTTGCTATAAAAGACATCTCTTCTGGCCAGCTCATGTCTTTGTTTCGAACTAGAAAAGGACATAAAAAGGGGCTTTTAAAAATTGTTACTTACTCCAGAGAGCTTACACAGCTGAAGAGGTTTAATTAAAATTTTCTAATATTTGGAATTAGAAATGTGCTTACTTCTAGCTATTATTTTTGCTAGTTTTCATTTCAATGTTTCTAATCATTATTGGAACTCATTCTAACACTGGCATCCCTCCAACCTCACCAGTAACTTCTTTAGGAAGCAGCCTTGGGATTGCTTTTGCTGTTGAATAGCAAATTTTCCAGTGCTTATTCTAATTCTCAATAAAGATCCACCAGCTCTGAACAAATCAGTTCATGAGCCACCACTATTATTTTGTGTTGTTGCAAACCAACAAAAGATCCAAATGTATTTCAAAACAGGGACAAAACACACATAAAATTTCCTAAATTAGCTTTGCCACTACCTCCCCATAGGTTCCCTCTGCAAACCTCTATTTTTAGAAGTATAGTTAATTATACTTTTTATACCTTCTATTACTAAATGCTGCTCATCTTGGATTTTAAGGTATTCCAGTCTGTGATCTTCATCATCCAGCAAAGTGAGATAGTTCTGCAGGAGGAAAAAAACACATCACAGAATTAGAGTTCTACATGTGCTGAAAGGATCCTCTGAGGATCCTTTCACCTCAAATGGAAATTAAAGCACAAAAACCTCTGAACAACAAACAGCAAGAGTCTTTAACTGTAAAGGATCTTTATGGCCACTCTCATTTCTCTGTGCATGTGTAGTTAAGAGATTCTGGAGAGGAATAAAACCACATAATATAGAAAAATAAATCAAAAGGGAAGGCAAAGGAGCAAGGTTACCTCGCTGTTGTAGAGCCAGAGGCGCATGTCCTCCTCCTTTATGCGCAGCCTCTGGGACAGGTACTCGTGGATCTCCTTGATGGTTTGCATCCGACTGAAGCAGCCAGTGTAAGCCAGCACCCTCTTCAAAGGAGCATTTGGGGAAGGGACATTCCCTGGAGTCACAGTGAGAGAAGGGGAAAAGAGAATGGATTTACCCAGAGGTCAGAGCAATAATTATGCACTGAATATACTCTCTGCAAAAAGTGTTACACGCTTGAAGTGCTCGTGTTTAGGAGTTAGGTGGAAAGGCAGTTGTTACTGACCCTTTGGGACAACAAATTTGCTGTCACAAAGCAGGTAAAATACCTCCCTTCTTAGCAAAACCTATTAGAAAATTGCTTCTCTGAGATTCTCATAGGAAATAAAAAAATTCAATGGCGTTTTACAAGTTTTCACAATTCTTTTTGTCTCTCAAAGACACAGTATGAGAGGCAAAGGGAGTTTTCAAAATAAAGGATTAAAAAATTTCCTAAGGATCTCCTTTTTGAGTGAATGCTGTAAGTAAAATATAAGGTAAAAAAACCAGTTTGACTGTTTTTGGGAGTAGCATGACTTTGCTTCAGCTCTTCTGTGGGGATGAATGCTGATCTGTGCACATAAAATCAGCCTGGCAGCTCAAAACAGAAGTTCTCTTAATTACTAAATTTCTTAAAAACTAAATTCCTCCAAACATTCTGTGAAGACACCTGGGATTTCCACCAAAATTTCTCAGCAAGGTCACATTTGCAACAACAGATTAATTGGTCAAGATTGTTGCTCTTTCTAATGGGAGCTCATCTTTAAATAAACATTTGCACTAGAGATGAGACCAACTTTAAAGAAGGGGGTTTCTTTTTGAGCTTTTTTTGTTTAAAATTCAAAAGTTCCCCACTGCTTACAAACATGACAAGCATTTATTATCCAGCCCAACCCAAACTGGGTAACTGCAATACTTAAGTAGCCTGAGGAGGGACACAATTCTATTTTCACTGTTAAAAGGTTACAATAAAATAAACAGTACAACATGAAAAGGTGCAGTATTACATTATCACATGCAATTTGACAAGAGAGTAAATGATACCTTATAAATCAGCAAAGCATCAATCTGGCTTCAGTACTCAGTTTTTTTAAAAGAAAACAACATTTTCTGAGATTAGGGATCAGAGGATTAGTTGTAAGATTACAGCAAGAAAGCACATTTGAGAACTCCACAAGATTAATAACAGATTGGACAATCAAATTAGTGCAGTGCAAAGTAATTCCAAATCAAGATCAAATTTGGCACATGAGAAGATTCTGTTCATTGGAATTTGGGCATTTTAGGATGTCCAAACAAAGCAGTTTCCATTGGATTAGGTCAGGCAGGAAAGCTGAATGTGGGCAGAGGCAGTTTGTGCAGCACAACTCGATGGCACAGGCAGCTGCTGACTACCAAAGCAGTGAAAAACTGAGCATCTGCATCAGGGTTTTACCCACACTCTGACACTAGCAAGGCTGAAGGACTGAGTTTTCAGCAGTCAGGTGAGCCCATTTTTGGACATGCAACTGAGGATGTAAATGTGTGTCCAAATGTGAATGCAGGGCTTCCTTCCAGCCTCTTGTGCGAGGCCAACTGGGACCTGGAGACAAATCCTGCAACACCTCAGCTGAAATGTGAAGCCACAACCTAAAGACTACTCTTGTACAATCTTTTGGTGAGCATTACCACCACAATTATGACAAATAGATTTTAGCTGGGTGTTTATAGTTTGCATTTAACTGTCTTTTTGGACTACATCAAATAATAACCTTCACATTCCATTCATTTCATCGGTCTCTAAAGAGCATTAAATAATTTTGGGCATCAAAGCCCCAAGTAACTCAGAAGCAGTTGGCTGAGCATTAATTGAATTTATTGTGCCACTGTACTATCAGAGAGGCACAGAGGCACCTATTCCATGGCTACAGCAATCACTCCCAAAATGGGAATGCCCAGCTCTGGCTCTCCTGATCAGTTCAGCTTCTGCAGTGCTCATTTCTCACTCCCAACTCAACCATAAGCATGAGAATCAACTGATTTCCCTGCAAATGCTCCCTGGGGCCCCTTCCCTTGAGGGAGGGCAAGGGAAAGCCCTGCAAAAGCTCCCTGCTGCCTTTTCCTTTGAGGAGAGAGCAGGGGAAGCCCTGGATGCTCCCGAGCGCCGGTTGTGCCGCAGGGCGATCGAGCTGGAGCACAAGCACAGTGCAGGAAGCTCCCCCAGCCTGGGCTGGCCTAGAAACTGCACAGGGGGTGGTGGTTCTTGCTGCATTCTTAAGTTACCTCTGGGCAAATGCTGAGGGAACATTCTGAGGCTCATCATACCCATATTGACCCAGACGTTGGACTGCTGGGTGCGCGTGGCCGGCTGCTGCCGCAGGAACAGCAGGTACCGAGGGAACAGCTCCAGCTCTGGCACGTTGGTCTTGCTGTTCTTGATCACCTGCAGAACACGTGTGGAACATCTTAGAGACTCACCTTGCAAGTGTGGAGGGAATAGCAATAGGAGCAGGAGTGATTCGATCATTAAAATGTGATTAAATTATTAAAAAGCCCAACTCTTTAATGAGGAGACAAAAAGTCTGAACTTCTCGTGGGGTTTTAGGCAAATATCCCCAGGAATGACAATTTCCTGATTCCTAAGCACTTTCTGGAGCTTATTAGCTGCAGGTTGTCAAAAGCAAACACCTTATTTAGTGCAGCATCACTCTCTGCACCACACCATGGAAAGAATATTTTTGTAATTCCTGAAATATATGTGAATCCACAATGAACCTCATTAATTCCACTCAGTGTATAATACTTTCACATAAAAGTTTCACAGCTGTTGAAAGAACTGACAAATGCAGGATAAGACATTTGGTTTGAACTTTGTGAACCAGAGGATTGACTTAAAACCTTCCTATTGTACGCAGGGGCTGAAACCTACTTTTGTTGCATTTTGCTGCGTTGACAGAAAAAGCTGAAATTACCCCAAAACATATATTTTGCAGCTTTTCAGCCACCATTTCTGCAAAGATTTTGACACTTAGGTCTGTCCAAATATACAACCAGAAATGGAAGGAATGTTCAGTCTTTTTGTGACCACGTGAAGAAGAAAACAGCTCAAGCTGTGAGAAGGAATGTACCACACTGAAGTGCCACAGTATTCAACTTCAGCTACAACAAAAACAATGGTGATGACATTTTCTGAGGGAAAAAAAGCACATTACTTTGTGTATAAAGTGATGTGGCCTTTTCTGGATCATGAAAGGTGTTTGTTTCCATGGAGAATGTGTGGGAGGAGGTAAGAAGCCAGTGATTTTTCCCTGTAAAATAATTGTCTACACTAGAGCCAACAGACCAAATTGTCAAAAATATAGAGATAATCCTCTCCCATCTGTGACACTGAATGTTTGTGACACCAACCACCAAACACCTATTGCTACCAGCACAAAAATCCCCTCATATCCTTTTTATATATGCATCTCCTACAAGGGACTACCTGACACAAAACAAACCAAGCACTCTGTGGAATAAATACACCCAAGAGAAATTGAAGAAAAAGTTCCCAGTGTTTCCAAGCGAGCAGACTCCTGCAGCTCCAGCTCCCAGTGCTCCTGAGCAGCCATTCTGACAAAGAGTCCTGGCCTCTTCTCTTTCCTGGACTCACCTATTGCCAGCTGCCTTTGAGCTCTTCCCCAAACTCTGCACATTGTGTTTCTGTGATGCTGAACCTGAAGGAGCAATCGTTGCCTTTCCCCCACGTCAAGAAATTCTCAGAGAGAAGGAACAGGTTTTCAGAGCTGCAGGTGTCCCACTTTTCATTTTATAGCTTTTTAACTGTATCTCAGCCTTAAAGATGGGAGTTTTGATGCCAAGCCTTTTAAACTGACCTCAGGTTTAGTTTTGTGTGCTTCAGCAAACAGCAGCAGCTGAGCAGCACCTCTGCCCTGCTGCCAGAGCCCCTGGGATTGTGGTGCAAATCTCCTGCTAAACAGCCACAACTTTCCATCCAGGGCCAGCCTGGAGGCTGCTTTTTCCCACTTTGCTCTTTCAGACACAGGATGAAGTAAGTGGGAGATGACTGCAAGAGGTTCCCTTGTGCCACTGGACAAATCTGGTGTTAGAAAGTGTCTAAAATCACAACTCACCGGCCTGGGCAAGGACAGGTTTGCTCCATACCAGTGGTAAAGTGCTCTCCAAACTGGTTCTGGCACCATGACATAGTCCTTTCCTTCCACCAGCTGTGGAGATCTCTTCAACCTTCCACCCTCCATAGTTAATGATGCAGCCTTTTTAAAAAAAAAAGGGATTTTGTCACATCTCAAGTGGAAAAATGAGTACATGGCCACAATGATTTTATTTCATGAACACTGAACACTCTTTAATTATTAAAAGACTTCTAAGTAACAATTAGCAGCTGCTTTTCACACTGAGAGATGGTAGTTAAATGTAACAGTAATTAACGTTCAAGTCTCATTATTTACTGGTTCTCTAAAAGCTTCTGCAGTATAAAATTCATATCTTTTGCTCTTGTGTCACCTACTCCAACAACTTTGAATAGAAAAATCCCATCTCTGCTCAGCATTGATGCTGCTGGTCTGTGTTTCATGTTCTATTTGCACTCATAACTGCAAAAACAATCAGAACAAAACAAAAGTTTTGTTTTACTGTATTGTTATGCAGCAACAGTAAATTCATATTTAGGTGGAAACGCTGAAGTGTTTGATTATCAAAGTATTTCACATTTAATGCTGCTAGCTGTCTTTTCATAAATAAATTTCTTTCCAATTGTAAGAATATTTTGAATGTTTCTTTTCTCACAAAACACAAGAGCAGCTGTAGAAGCAGAACACAATTTTTCCCTCTTAGAATAAGAGTAAGAAACCTCAATTTTGCTGTATGACAGAGCAGCATTGATCCAGAATTAAGCTGAAAAAACCAACATAAAAAAGCTGTGATAAAAGAGAGCTAAAATATGCTTTTCTCTATTGCCATGCCCTGGCTGCCTTTACCTTGACTGGCTCCTGGGTCACCAGGGGCTGGTTATCAATAGCTCCTGGTTTCTGGGGGTTCAGCTGGAGCAGAGCATTCCCATTGGATCCAAGGAAACACTGGTTGTTATTGTCTGAAGTGTTGTGCTGCCTTGCAAAGCTCACCTCAGAGCCTGGGGTGCCAGGGTACAGAGTATCTGAGCACAAAGCAGGAGAAAAAACAGAAATAATTCACTTCCTGATCCCATAAACCACAAAGGAATGAGCTACACTCCTGTATCCTTGCTTTAAAAAATATCAAGTTTGCTGCCCTTCATCCTGCAGTGGAACATGCAACTCTTCCACCTCCAGAGGGATAAATCTATTATCTCTGAGAAAGGGATTTATGATTTTATATTATGTTTTATATATTTTACATCATGATTACACAAACACAGCTCTGAAACAGCCTAGCCAGCTTTGCATGAGCAAATGTGGTGAGCATTTAGTTGTTATCAGGATGTTTGAATATCAAACTCCTAAAAAACTCATATACAGAACTGAAGATAAATCCAATAATGCATTGGTTTATTTTTCCTTGAAAAGGCAAATGGTTTTATTCTTATAGAAGCTGTTTTGGTCATGCAGAACTAAATGGAAATTTTAATTAAAATAAAAATAAGAAGAAAGAACACTTGTCTCTCTAACCTTTGTTTCCCCCAACCCCTATACCCAAAAACATCACAGTAATTTACCTAATTTCAATTCAAGTTATGATTTTAAAATAGCAGATGCAATCTTGAGCTGCCTTACAAGAAAAAAAAATCTCCAATTCTCACAAGACCTCTGAAAATCAGGACTAAAATCTCTTCTTTCACAAAGATGGCTCTTAGGATCTGCACAAACTCATTCAAATTTAAATCACATGCCCTGTAAAAGTACAACTGTGCTTTTCCTGATGGTTTTTTGCTGTTTCTTCCCTCTTTTTGCTATCATTGCATGGCAGAGTATAGGATCAACCAGCTTAAAACAACTTAGTGTGAAAGTGTTGGGGAAAAATCCACTCAGAAAATAAACCACAGGACTAAAAAATACCTTGAAAATAATTCTGGAAATGAATCTCAGCATAACAGATGAACTGCTGTTAAACAAGACTTTGTGTTTAACCACCACAGACTAAAAAAATCTTAAAAAAAATCCTAAAAACCCTGCAATCCAAGCTGTGTTATGTCTCTGGCTGGAGGGGTCCATGCAGTGTGCAGTTTTCCCAAAAGCTGTTCTACATTAAACCTCCAAGGAAATAAGATGCTTACTGCTGCTGGTGGACTCTGAGGCTTCTGAGGCAGTGGAAATATTATCTGAAAACTTTTCTTCTGGTGCACTGAAGTCATTAAGACCTCCCATTTTGTCTTCTCCCTGTTCTGGGGTATTGGCTGCAGCAGCTACCAGGGGATTCTTACCTCCACTCAAGACAGATGAAGGCTCTATCACAACTGGGTTTGCATCCTAGAGGTGGGAAGAAATAGAAAAGTTAATTATGAGCCAAGATCAAAGATGTGTCAGTCAAACCAGCCACCAAAAATTCACAGTTCTGTGACTGCTTTTGCACATCACAAGATTTCCTGATGGAAAAATGCTTTCTACATGTACCAACAACAACAAAAAAAAAAAATCAGCAGAAATCAACTCCCAAAATTGTGAAAACAATCAAATAAACCATCCTGCACAGAGTCAGAATTCCAGAATTATTTTCCCTGTCTAGATACATAAAAATATACCTGGTTTTAAACAGCTGTAATTACAGACTGTAAATATTTGAAGACTTGAAGTTCATATGGTTACATGAGAACAGCAAGCACAACAACAAAAACCACATTTTTTCCTCAAACCTGCAGCATTTTCACTGAAATTCTGGTGGTTTTTGATTTTTGCTTGAGAAGTGCAGTGAGTAATGGCCTTGTGCCATTATGCAAAGGATTAGGGATAAAATCCTGTGCACATCTGAGCACTCACACCAGGCTAAGGATCAAATTACCTGGCATTTCTGGCTTTTAAACCCTCATTTGGCCAATTCATTGTGCACAAAGAATGATGGTCATTACAAGGTTAGTTAATGCACACATTGCAGTTTTCTGAGTACTTTCAGCTATTTGTTTTTATAAAACTAATCAAATACTTATATGATTACTTATGAGGGCATAAAAACTCTTTTGAGAGGTTTATTTCACTTGTTTAGTCTGCAAATAATATTTATCTCCAGTTACATTTTAATAATATTCTGTATTTTTTACAATTCAGTGGTGCTTTAGGTTAAATATTTTAATTAAAGGGTATTAAAGAGTTCCCTGTGTCCAAAAAGTTTTACTAGGACTCCTTTGATGGGTATTAGACTATTTTTTGTCATTGCCTCTAAAGAAAATTATAGCAATTTCCTCCTTTGTCCAGAAAATTCAGAGTGTATTTGTGGCCCAAGCCAAGTCAAACCCAAAGTGGGCAGCTTTATTATCAAATGGATCAGAAAATGTGAAATAAATGCTCCTGTGAGCATAGTATTTATTCAAAAATAATCTTAAGATGCAGGAATGATGAAAGAGATGAGAATTTAATGAAATCACAGTGCAAAGCTCCCCACATAACAATGATTCAGCAGAACAATTATTTTCCACCAAGAGACAGGAGATGCTCAATTCTGAGCATTATTGGTTCAGCAGTCATTTCCTCCACACTGTTTTTTCCATCAACACATTCAGAAAGACAAGAAATTACTTCTTCAACATTATTATTGTTATTATTATTATTATTATTCTTATTCTACTTACATATTTGACATATTCTTTCCACTGGTGCCACCAGGGCATAGCAATGAGAAACCAGTTGTGCCCTGGCTGGAGGCCATACCTGCTCTCTCTTTCCAACCAGCCTCTGCACAGAGAGAATGGGAATTTTTAGCTCAAACAGGGAATTTCCAGATCTTTTGACATTACTCAAAGGTGGATCTGAAAGCCACTGAGCAAAGCACACACCTAATAATCTGTCCTTCCTCCTCTGGGGTGGCAGGTCGCAGTCCCAGAACTATGTGACACACCTGGAAAAAGAAAGAAATTCTTATTAACAGACAAATAAAAGCAAATGAACAACTTAGATGACACATTTCATCATTTTATAATGGAGCAAGATTACTTAAAATTGAATAAATCACTAACACAAAAGTCTTTTGAGCTGTGAGATGCCCAACTTGTTCCCACTGTTAAGATAAAAGCACCAAGAATGTCAAATGCCCCAAGACAAATACTGAGGTGAAGAGAAAAGCAGTTTTCATTATTTTTAGGCAGTGACAGATCCCAGGACTGCAGTGGATCAGATACACAAATTAGGATGTCTGGGTGTGCTGGGGAGTGCTGGGGAGAGGGAATGAGGAACTGGGAGAGTGCAAGTGGTTGGAAGAGGATGAACTAAAAGTTAAAAGAAATTGAAGGGGAAGAAACTGGGAATGGGTGGTTCTAGATGGGATGGAAAGGGAAACAAGCACTGGAGAGGCTGAGGGAGAACTTCAGAGCAGAGCAACCAACCCAAACCACAGCCAAAACCACTCTGCAAAGTGCAGGGCACTCTCTGGATGTCTGGTGCTATTTTTCTTTCTCTTTTTTTATTTAGTTTTGACCTGAACTCAAAGAACAAGGCCTCATCTCCTGGGCAGCTGCCTGGCCTGGGTGGGGCTTTATTCCCAGTACAAACCAGTGGCAGAGGGCTCCCACTGCACTCCCTTCCCAGTAGGGCAGGACAGGAGGAGAGGAGGGAAGGGCTCCTCAGGAAGCTGCCAGGGAGCAGGGGCAGCTCTCGACCCTCCCAGGTGCTTTTGCTGCTCCCCCCATGATTTACAGCCTCCTCCTTATGTCTCTTTCGAGGCTATCAATTTGTATCTCAGCTGGAGACTTCTAATCACTGCTAAGATGTCTTATTTAAATTTATATTACAGTGAGAGAGACCATTTCACATTTTGAATGAAACAAAGGCCATTAGCCAGGGGGAAGCAACAGATTTTCCAGCACACACAACACAGCTGGGTCTGGGGTTTCTTTTTAAATTTGTGTAGCACTGAGCTAAAATGAGATTCTTCAGATAAACCAACTCCTCTGCAAACAAACCCATTTGTTGACAAGCTTTCCACTCAGAATATTTGGCTTTTCTGTCTGCAGATGAGGCACATGACACCTAAAATAAATGCCCAGATAAATCAATGGCAGACTCTGCCCTGTGCTTTACGTGATAAAGTTATTAAAAAAAAATTGAAATTAAAATCTAAAATGAAAACAGCTATGCCAGGAGGAAAAAAACATTGTAAATGAGACTTCCAATGAGCAATGTGCAACATTGGTGATGTGTAATCAGCATTAAGACAGATTTATTACATCTTCATTCATTCTTTGTCAAGATTGCAGGGATATTTGTTAGTTCATCAATATTTAGTTATGAGGGGATATTTGATGCCAGACAGGCCAAAAATAAAGACAGCCCTTCTTGAGAAGGCTGCAAGTTCAGCAAACCTGATGTAATTAGAGATAAAATGATTTTGAAGAACTTTCTGGTGTTATTCTTTCCAGCTGGTGGCCTCAGGATACTCTCACTCAGTCACCCTGAAGCTCTTGGGAAAGTATCATTCAAAATGCAATTTATAAAGTAGTCACAGACAAATTATTATTATTATTATTATTATTATTATTATTATTATTATTATTATTATTATTATTATTATTATTATTATTATTAACAACT